>JAGDYQ010000004.1:4448816-4525636 GCA_021962125.1 Bulinus truncatus
ATTTGATATTGCCCCTGTCGGTTCTTGCACTAATCCAAACATTTCCTGATCAATCAATCTCCTGATCAATCTCCTGATCAATCAATCTCCTGATCAATCAATCTCTTGATCAATCAATCTGCACCGCCCAACTTTAAAATTCAGTTCTCTTGTTATCGATCGCATTTTAAAACAAAGGGAATAAAGTTCCCCCCCCTTCCCTGACCCACGTGTTCTGCGGCCGCACTACCCTTCCTGCGCTCCAAACTTTCGACATATGTGTACCCCTCTTTTTTTATTTTCGAATACTGCATATTGCGTAGTGCGTAGTTTTAAAAAAACAATAAATTTGCATATTGCTTTTACGGTCAATGTTTGCGCTCATTCAATTTGCTTTTCTCTGTAGCCGTGCATGTTATTAGCTCGGAGCAGTGCGTACCTCCCGCCAAAACTCTTCTTGTACCCTTTGGGGTCCGCGTACCACATTCTGGGAGACACTGATGTGGTAGATTAAAAATTACGAATGTTTTTATTTAAGTCTTAATACACGTTCATTTATACTGATTAATATATATACATATGGAATCATTATTGTATCTTTGTTGCATTGTATCTTTGTTTTATTTTATCTTTGTTGCATTGTATCTTTGTTGCATTAAACGTTATCAATGAATACATGTAGCTCTAGACTTCGTGTGGCTGTGGCTCTTGTTTCTGTTCATTCTTGTTTTGTTAAACGCCACCCAGCGATGTTTAACACAGTTTAGCAGTCTGGATCGTGTTCCGATTTCCTGCTAGTATTCGTCTCAACTTGGCAGCGCTCCACTTTTTCTCTATTGTTCCAAGATATTGATTGAAAACAAACATATTGGTTGATTGATTTGTTTGGTTGTGTTTCTTAGTTGAGAGATGAGAGCAGCATGTCAACATTAGATCAATACGAATAAAGGTTTAGAGTATACATAGTTATAGATGGAACCACTCACATGATTGGGATATGTGCTGGTGTCAGATCCAACGGCTTTTAATTAAATTATGTTGGTTGTTTACTGTGCACTGTTGTTGCAATCAGCAAGTTTCTCTTTCTTTCTCTCTCTCTCTCTCTCTCTCTCTCTCTCTCTCTCTCTCTCTCTCTCTCTCTCTCTCTCTCTCTCTCCTCTCTCCCTTTCTCTATCTCCCCCTTCCCTCTAACTCTATCTTCCTTTCTCCCTCTCCGCTCTCTCTCCCCCCCCTCTCTCTCATCCACACACGGTCACTCACTCAATGTTCAAATAGTTTATATAAAATAATTTCAACAACAAACAAAAAAAGACTTCTATTAAAATGTACTAAAAACTAAAAAAATAATTCCCTGGACTCAGATCACAAAGGTATTTATAGAAATTATGATGACTATACATACAAGTGTGAGATACAGGCTTGATGCAAGAATAAAAGGTGAAATATAACTCACCTATAAATTGCAATCAAAACATATTCTGAAGATACATAAATAGCTGTATAAATACAAAAAAAAAATTTAGTTAAACCAACGGGAAAATCCGTTGAACGACCATTTTAAAAAAACAAACAACACAATTCTAAATCACTGGTAACTGCCAAACACGGTTCACTTTTCTTACTTTTTGTTTTGTGTATCAATTGAAGTATAACTCATAAACTACTGGCAGGTGACCTCCACAAAAGCCACTTAAGAAATGAGAAACCCATATGGCTGCGTCCCACTCGAGGTTAAGAGAGTTCCTCAGTTGCAATGTTTCGTGGAGAAAAGCAACCTGGGTAATTTCCTCTCTCTTGACGTCTTGATAGACATAAAGGGAGGGTGGTTTGTATATTGTGGAATGTATTACTTAGCAGCAATCAAGGAAAGTATCACATGGGCTTTATATATGTACTAAATAAAAAAGAATGGGTTATCTCCCTTGAAGTTAACTTTGCTATGAAACTGTTTACGTTGTAACACATGAGCTGTAACCAGGGTTTGGCTTAACCACTAGGTGTCGAATTTCTAGGGGACAGCACTAAAAATACGTACAAAAAATTATTTAAAAAAAATATTAACTTCCTTTAGATTGGTAATTATTGGGTTGAATTGTTTATTATGTATGTGAAGTCCCTGTAAGGATGAGATGATGATCTCTTAGATCCTATAAACCACTAATGGGACGGTTTTTGCAGTGCCCTTCTTTCATCCCCACCATAGCCGATAGTGCGATGGCCATGGAAGCACCATGGGAAATTTAGTCATGACCTGAAATATCCAATGGTCCTCACTGGAAATCGAACCAGGGACATTCAGGTCGACGGTCGGGCGCTTTACCACACGACCATCCGTCGACCATAATTGTTTACAGTAGAGTGAGCAAATCTGTAAACATGGAGTTATTTAACACTAACATTTGCTTTTTTTTACATATAAAAATTTACAAATGCACAAGTTGTTGTTTAAGTTATTTCTATTTTTTAAAGTTTGTCGCAGGGGTGTAACGGGCGTAAACAGTGCTGGATTTACGTATAAGCTACACAAGCTATAGTTTAGCGCCCCCCCCCCACTTTCTTGAAGGGAGGGGCGCCCCAAAAAATTGTCCATGGGCCGGCCGGTCGTCTAAATCCTGCCCTGAGCGTAAAGGGCTTCCGGGGTGGACTATGAAAATGTTGCCACATCTCGTTCCGAAAAAGTACAACTAGTGCTGAATTCGCACAAACCGCAGTGCACCCTTGCTACTCCACTGACCAACTGACCACTGTACAATGACTCCATCTCTTGCCGATACATTGTTGAGAACATCATTAACGAAAATGTATTAAATAACGAGGATAAAAGAGATGGTATGTATTAATCACATAACTCTTCATATCACGTGATGTGTTGATGCTATTTATAGAACCGTTGTTATATTCAAGAGCTGTCTTTCCCTATCACACTTCCTCAAAGCGCCATTGTGTCAGATTTAACATTAGCAGAAACGTTTAAAATAAAGAAATATTTCTTTCTGTTTTTTTTTACTCAGCTTTTGGCAAGATCCAAGATAGTTATCAGTCAATGATATAAAGGAGTTAAAGGAATGGACTGAGGTTTGTTTACATTTGTTACGATATGAGATGGGTTGTGGTTTGTTTACATTTGTTACGATATGAGATGGGTTGTGGTTTGTTTACATTTGTTACGATATGAGATGGGTTGTGGTTTGTTTACATTTGTTACGATATGAGATGGGTTGTGGTTTGTTTACATTTGTTACGATATGAGATGGGTTGTGGTTTGTTTACATTTGTTACGATATGAGATGGGTTGTGGTTTGTTTACATTTGTTACGATATGAGATGGGTTGTGGTTTGTTTACATTTGTTACGATATGAGATGGGTTGTGGTTTGTTTACATTTGTTACGATATGAGATGGGTTGTGGTTTGTTTACATTTGTTACGATATGAGATGGGTTGTGGTTTGTTTACATTTGTTACGATATGAGATGGGTTGTGGTTTGTTTACATTTGTTACGATATGAGATGGGTTGTGGTTTGTTTACATTTGTTACGATATGAGATGGGTTGTGGTTTGTTTACATTTGTTACGATATGAGATGGGTTGTGGTTTGTTTACATTTGTTACGATATGAGATGGGTTGTGGTTTGTTTACATTTGTTAAGATATGAGATGGGTTGTGGTTTGTTTACATTTGTTATGATATGAGATGGGTTGTAATTTGTTTACATTTGTTACGATATGAGATGGGTTGTGGTTTGTTTACATTTGTTACGATATGATGAGTAGGCAGGGCAGAAGGGGGGGGGGAGGGAATTTGGGGATAATGTTTTAAATAGAACGGGGTGTTCAGGTGAGTTCTGCCATCTTGTTCTCTGATTCGGTTTTTTTTTTAATTCTATAATGTGGTTCGATTTCGCGTTTTCTACCCTATGGTCTTGTTCTATGTTTTTGTTCTTTAGCTGTTTCTGTTCTTTAGAACTATTCTGGATGCTTTATATTGTGGTTCTATAATATATAAAGGTTTTTCTGATCAGCTCACTTCGCCGGTCATATTGCCTGCATCTTTATCTGGCACGACTCACTATCTATGTTCTGTGGGTTCTGACCTGTGAAGTTCTTTTAAGGACGAGAAATGTAATCCTATAGACAACCATGGGAAGGTTTTTTTTTCAGTGACCCTTCTTTCATCCCCACCATATCTGATAGTGCTACTGCCATGAAGGCACGACGGTGGGACACGAAGGTAACTTTAACCTTGACTTTAAGAAGATCGAACCCGTGACTCTCAGCTTCACCGCTACGAACATCCGTTCCCCCCCCCCTCCCCCTTCTGGTCCTGATCACATAATATATTCCGAAATCTTTTTTTTTTTTATTATTATTTTATGACGCAGCGCGGACTCGGCTCACCGGACAATCAGTAGGGAGAGGGGTGTGTGTGTGACCAGGCCATATACCCTCCAGCTAAAAATAGAAAGCGGGTTGGGGGATGGGCGAGATGTGTATATGAGCCCACGGCAACGGCTCTCGGACGTTACATTGGACGTTGCCTGAGCCCCCCCCCCCACGTATTCAGCCTTAATGCTGAGGCTGCTTCATATTCCTGTACAAAATAAACAAACCGTTAGGGTGATATCATATCATATACAGCAGAGCAAGTAATGGGTCACTGACCTTGACCCATGACCCATATGACCCATCAAGTTCTTGACCCAGACCCATCATGACCCATGACCCATTGAATGTTGTTATTTTCAAGATGGCGGCCGTCGCCATAGAAACAATTTCAAATTTATAAAAATCGCGCGACGACGGGTTTTTTTTTTTTAGGGTCAATGTTCCCTGACCCATGACCCATGTGACCCATCCAATTTTGCGACCCATTTGACCCATTTGACCCATGACCCATTGACCCATTACTTGCTCTGATATACAGGGTGGCCGAAAAGTAGTGTTACAGTTATCACGTAGACCATGTATTTGAGAATTCGACACTAGAACAGCGGGAAATTCATTATACGTGTTAACATAAAAAAATAAGCAATTTAATCTCTCAGATGATCAAAATGTCCTTCTTCTTCAACATTGCAGCATTCTTCAAATCTCTCCAGGACACTCTGACACACGGTGCGGCACACAAATTTTGTTCTTCATCAATTTCTGTGAATACTAGATGAATGTAATCTTTTAAATCATGTATCGTTTTGATTTTTCTTCTCACAAACCTTGAACCAAAATAAAAAAAAATAGAAATCTATAGGTGTCAGGTCAGGTGAACTAGTAGCTATTCGATGCCTCCCATTCTTCCGAAGGTAGTTTAATAACTGTAAACCTACTTTTTGGAGCCACTTTGTATTTATGACCTAGGTCCTAGTTAGAATAATCATTCGGTCCTATCCTATCCTATCCTTGGGGGAAAGCCTCAGAAATGCTGTAGTCTTTATCTTTTGTAGCACAGAAGGATGAGGGGATAGTTGGACCTGAAAGGCCACTTCGGTGTAAGTCCCTTAATGGTGCGCTACATGATAATGGCATATTCCTTGGTATACAGTAAAAAAAAAAAAAAAATTTCACCTGCAACGAGTTTTCCAACAAATACAAACACACCCTCCTTCCCCGCCCCCCCCCCAGCCCCCATGCCTTTGAGCTCATCTAATTAAAACTTTGACTTTTTAAAAGAAAAGAATGATGTGGGGGGCTCACTCTATCACACACACACACACAAACACACACACACACATACATAGCATGCACCGTAAGATTGCTGTGAGTAAATATTTATGTCCTGGTCTCCATGACCTATATAATATAAGCATAGAGAGAGAACATGGCTGGCTCTACACCGGGCCTAGTGAGAATAATACGGCTCTCTGTGCCCGGCTGATACACCGGGCCTAGTGAGAATATGACGGCTCTCTGTGCCTGGCTGATACACCGGGTGACTCGCTAGAGGGAACCTTACATGACGGTGTTTACTAAACAACATTCACAGACTAATTGATCACGACAAAAAATAAAAAGGGAAAAGGTTTTTTGAAGTGGTCAGGCAGTAAAGCCTTCTACTGTCGACTTGAGGGTCCCGGGTTCGATCTCCGTGAGAATCAATGGAATTTTTTAGATCTGGGTAAAAGTCCCTTCCGTGTATCCCGTTGTGCTTCCATAGCCATTGCACCATCGGTTATGAGAGGAGAGGGGAGGGTTGAAAAACAGAACTGCAAAAAAAGGAAGATGGTGGTTATAGGATCTAAGAGATAAACACTTCATACTTAAAAATACTTCACAGATTTGAAGTGGTGGTGGTGAGAAGGATGTGGGTAGCTGGTGAGTAGGGATGGAAGATCAACTTTCTTTGATTTCTGTCCCCCCCCCCCCCTTTCCTCCTCTCTCTACCACGTAAGCAGCTGAAGTATTCAGTAGTAAAGTACACGAGTTGATCTTTAATTGTTTTGTGTGTGTGTGTGTGTGTTTGAGCTCGCTTGATATATATATATATATATATATATATATATATATATGTGTGTGTGTGTGTGTGTGTGTGAGTGTGCCTGCGCTTTGTACGTGAGTGCCTGTTTATCTTTGTTAAAGGTGTGGTTGGTACGTGAGTGCCTGTTTATCTTTGTTAAACGTGTCCCTTTTACGTGAGTGCCTGTTGGTCTTTGTTAAAGGTCATTTTTTTTTCTTTTCAAATGTTTAAATGTTTGTTAATGCAGTAAACTGATGCCGCCATTTTGTAGGTGGTAACTTGGTTGAAGACTCATCGCGTCATTGTCAGCTTTCCTGCCTAGTTCTTTTTTTTTAGAGCATTTTCGAAAAAAAATGCTCTATTGTCCCCGTTTTGTCTGTCTGTCTGTCTGTCCGTCATCACCCTAGATCTCAACAACCATAAGTCCTAAACCCATGATGTATATATCATTTTGTAGGTCCTGGCCTGCCAAGTGTGCATCAAAAGTCCATTTCGCGATCTGACCTCTCAGGGTCGAATATAAGAGTTTTTTAGGTACCGTTTTTGCTTATATTTTAAATATAAATAATAAAAGCTAATCAAAGGGGCGTAATCATAATTTATTATTGTAACAGTTATTCAACATGATTACTTCCCTCTCTATTTATCAAAACCCATACACGTGGAGCAAAAATCTATGGCTGTAACCCGGAAAAAAAATACGGATTTCGTCCGGCGTAACCGTAGCCACTGCTTACACGAAAATGCTCTAAAATGTCCTTTGTCCGAAACGGAAAAGACTTAAATTGCTTGTTTTTTTTCCACTTGTCACTGTACACAGCTCTTGTACTTGGGCAGTCAACTTATCTCTCCCAACTTGAAGATATTACTTCAAATTATTCTAAGCCAACGCAAACAAAACTCAGTTTCCATTAAACTTTTGTTTTGACCTGCGGTCATCGTAGACGACAGAAGTGTTTCCCTAGCTATGGTCCAGCAATGATCTTCTTCTATATTTTCTAAAAAAAAAAAAAAAACAAAGACGCGAACACAGTAGAGCTTTTTTTTTTAAATTCTAAGTCAAATTCTATTTGAAAATTTGCGTTCTAAACCGAATGTTGACAGTGTATTCTGGGTTGTAAAAAAAGCTCCCTTCGCCCTAACGGGCCATCGGGGCAGATGAAGTGTAGAATTTCACTGTTTCTATAACCTCGGCATATAAAAGGATCGTGTGGTTAGCACAACGCCCAGCCGCCTTTACTCCCCCCATTTAAAGCTGGGTGGACTTGTGGGACGACTTTGTACCAAATTTCACCTGGAAAAATTCCATGGGCCTCACCGAGGATCGAACCCAGGACTCTCAGGTCGACAGTCGAGTATCTACACCACTCGGCCATCGGTTGTATCATCCATTTTATTTATTTAGCTCTTCTCTATAAGTTTTGCCTTCTTCTCTTTTTTTTTTTACTAAGTTTTTTTTTTAAATGAACACGGTACGGTCTCTTCCTGCAATGCTCGCCTTTTGAATGTCTACGTTCATCATCAACCTTCCATGATGGAAACAGATCCCAAGGTTTACCCAGTGTACAAAGTATTTACCTGAAATGAGTTAGACTGAAGAGCGTGGGTGGCATGTTTATATGAACTCACACATTAATTGTAAACGTCATGGAGAGAACGCGCGGAGAGCAGCAGAGCGCTGGCCAGATCAAATGAAACAGTCTGTTTCTCCGGCGAATGAAACAGTCTGACGGGCCGTATCAAACAGTCTGACGGACCGTATCAAACAGTCTGACGGACCGTATCAAACAGTCTGACGGACCGTATCAAACAGTCTGACGGGCCGTATCAAACAATCTGACGGACCGTATCAAACAATCTGACGGACCGTATCAAACAGTCTGACGGGCCGTATCAAACAGTCTGACGGGCCGTATCAAACAATCTGACGGACCGTATCAAACAATCTGACGGACCGTATCAAACAATTTCACCTATCTGTACTTGGCCCGCGAGTCGTAGTTTGCCTATGTGTTTAAATGTCACACAATCTCCCAGCATGCCTCGGTCAATTTAAAACACGTGAAACCTTCTTCCGCTCATGACCTTCATAGGCCGTGTTCAGTGCCGGACTATGATAAGACTAAGGCCCATGGCGCGGTACAATATATATTTTTTTTTTAAATGAGAAAATAAATATACAAGTTTAATATCGGTGCATCGCGCGGCCCTTACAAAGTCACCCCACCCCCCTACCCCCAAGTCACCCGCCAATCCATTCGCCCACCGCTGTATACGCCTCTAGCTCTATACGTATAATATTTACCTCACTGCATTACCTTATCGCGCTTCAAACTAGCCACACACAAAAAATAGATTACTAGTCGCATCCAATTTAATACCGTGTGTCTAGGAGCCACATAAAACATGACACGCGTGTGTCAATGAGCCACATTAAATATGACACGTGTGTCAAGGAGCCACATCAAACATGACACGCGTGTGTCAATGAGCCACATTAAACATGACACGCATTTCAGGGAGCCACATCAAACATGACACGCGTGTGTCAAGGAGCCACATTAAATATGACACGTGTGTCAAGGAGCCACATCAAACATGACACGCGTGTGTCAAGGAGCCACATTAAATATGACACGTGTGTGTCATGCTGATAAATTGGAAGTGCCAGGTTAAGACACTGGGAACTTAAACTGAACGCCATCATCACGTCATTGCTCTTCTTCGTTATAAAACTACCCTACTCCACTCCCTCCACTCGCCACCCCTCCCCCCCCCCCCCCACAATCGCTCTCGTTTCCTTTATTCACTCGGTCAATGTCAAGGTTATTTTTTTAGTGCCAATAGAGAAGACACATACTGGGTAAAGATGAGCGGGGCATGTGGCTGAAGGGAAGAAATCGATGTTGGGGGGGGGGGGGGAGGGGAAGTATCAATAGTTGTTGTCTTCCCCTAGTAATCCTTTACCCGTGAAAGCGGCCAGCGGCCAGTAAGTTTGAAGAGAGATAGGGGGGGGTGAGTGAACGGTGATTATGGTGTGTGCGTCTGCGTGAGGTGGTGGTCAATCGGCTTGGACAGAAACAAGTGACCGTCGTCTAGCGGTCAGTAAACAGTAATCCCTTTGTTCATATCCCATGTCCTCATCCGTTGAATTTTGATTTTGATTTTTCTGATGCAAAATTTCATTCTAGTGATAATTGTTTTCTATTTAGATTTTTTTTAATTACATTTTTTTCTTTATAAGCCAGTAAACAGCCTGTTTGAGGGTCTAGTAAGGACTAAGTAAACAGCCTGTTTGAGGGTCTAGTAAGGACTAAGTAAACAGCCTGTTTGAGGGTCTAGTAAGGACTAAGTAAACAGCCTGTTTGAGGGTCTAGTAAGGACTAAGTAAACAGCCTGTTGGAGGGTCTAGTAAGGACTAAGTAAACAGCCTGTTGGAGGGTCTAGTAAGGACTAAGTAAACAGCCTGTTTGAGGGTCTAGAAAGGACTATGCAGGAAACAATGTCCGAGACTAAACTCAAAAACTCACTTTTATAATAGTCCGATGGGAGATTAAGCCCTATTAAGGTTTAGTTCTTTGTAGTTTTGTTCTTTTTGGTTTTTTTATAGTTCGTTTTTTTCTAATTGATTTTGTTCTATTTGGTTTTGTTCTATGTGATTTGGTTCTATTTGGTTTTGTTCTTTTTAGTTTAGTTCTATGTGGTTTTGTGCCATGAAGTTTTCGTTCTATTATGGTTTAGTTCTATTTAAGATTTTACCTTAATACTGTTTTGCTCTCTTTGGGTTTCTTCTATCGCACTTTTATTATGTTGTAGTTTAGTTCTATTTTCACATTTATTCAGTTGCAGTTAAGTTCTATTTTCACATTTATTATGTTGAAGTTTTGTTCTATTTTCACATTTATTCTGTTGTAGTTTAGTTCTATTTTCACATTTATTCTGTTGCAGTTTAGTTCTATTTTCACATTTATTCTGTTGCAGTTTAGTTCTATTTTCACATTTATTCTGTTGCAGTCTATTCCTATCGAGGCCTTTTTTTGTTGCAGCGTAGTTTTAATATAGTTCTATTTTATTGCAGTTTGAGGCGATGTTGTCTCTGATATACCTGTTGTTTTATTAATGTTGTCATGACAAACAAACTGAGAAGGACATACAGCATCTAAATAGCGGATATTCAAAACAAAGTTGAAAGACTTTTTCTCTAGTGATTTTGCATTCTGTTTAATATTTTTCGTTTTTGAAGGTTAGATTCATGGATCCCACGCCCTCTCCCTCCCCACCCCTCCAGTTTTCATGTCCGCCACATCTTACATCTCAGCACATTACATTGTCACGTCATCACAATATTCTTACATCTCAGCACAAAACATTGTCACGTCATCACAATATTCTTACATCTCAGCAAAAAACATTGTCACGTCATCACAATATTCTTACATCTCAGCACAAAACATTGTCACGTCATCACAATATTCTTACATCTCAGCACAAAACATTGTCACGTCATCACAATATTTTTACATCTCAGCACAAAACATTGTCACGTCATCACAATATTCTTACATCTCAGCACAAAACATTGTCACTTCATCACAATATTCTTACATCTCAGCACAATACATTGTCACGTCATCACAAAATTCTTACATCTCAGCACAATACATTGTCACTTCATCACAATATTCTTACATCTCAGCACAATACATTGTCACTTCATCAAAATATTCTTACATCTCAGCACAATACATTGTCACGTCATCACAATATTCTTACATCTCAGCACATTACATTGTCACGTCATCACAATATTCTTACATCTCAGCACAATACATTGTCACGTCATCACAATATTCTTACATCTCAGCACATTACATTGTCACGTCATCACAATATTCTTACATCTCAGCACATTACATTGTCACGTCTACACAATATTCTTACATCTCAGCACATTACATTTTCCCGTCATCACAATATTCTTACATCTCAGCACAATACATTGTCACTTCATCACAATATTCTTACATCTCAGCACATTACATTGTCACGTCATCACAATATTCTTACATCTCAGCACAATACATTGTCACGTCATCACAATATTCTTACATCTCATCACAATACATTGTCACTTCATCACAATATTCTTACATCTCAGCAAAAAACATTGTCACGTCATCACAATATTCTTACATCTCAGCACAAAACATTGTCACGTCATCACAATATTCTTACATCTCAGCACAATACATTGTCACTTCATCACAATATTCTTACATCTCAGCAAAAAACATTGTCACGTCATCACAATATTCTTACATCTCAGCACAAAACATTGTCACGTCATCACAATATTCTTACATCTCAGCACAAAACATTGTCACGTCATCACAATATTCTTACATCTCAGCAAAAAACATTGTCACGTCATCACAATATTCTTACATCTCAGCACAAAACATTGTCACGTCATCACAATATTCTTACATCTCAGCACAAAACATTGTCACGTCATCACAATATTCTTACATCTCAGCACAAAACATTGTCACGTCATCACAATATTCTTACATCTCAGCACAAAACATTGTCACGTCATCACAATATTTTTACATCTCAGCACAAAACATTGTCACGTCATCACAATATTCTTACATCTCAGCACAAAACATTGTCACTTCATCACAATATTCTTACATCTCAGCACAATACATTGTCACGTCATCACAAAATTCTTACATCTCAGCACAATACATTGTCACTTCATCACAATATTCTTACATCTCAGCACAATACATTGTCACTTCATCAAAATATTCTTACATCTCAGCACAATACATTGTCACTTCATCACAATATTCTTACATCTCAGCAAAAAACATTGTCACTTCAATACAATATGCTTACATCTCAAGACAATACATGGTCACTTCATCACAATATTCTTACATCTCAGCACAATACATTGTCACTTCATCACAATATTCTTACATCTCAGCACAATACATTGACACTTCAATACAATATTCTTACATCTCAGCACAATACATTGTCATTTCATCACAATATTCTTACAGCTCAGCACAATACATTGTCACTTCATCACAATATTCTTACATCTCAGCACAATTCATTGTCACTTCATCACAATATTCTTACATCTCAGCACAATACATTGTCACTTCATCACAATATTCTTACAGCTCAGCACAATTCATTGTCACTTCATCACATTATTTTTACATCTCAGCACAATACATTGTCACTTCATCACAATATTCCTACAGCTCAACAAAAAAAGTTCACTTGTGGGTTTTCTTTTTATCACATTTATTCATTAAACATGTTCATATTCAAACAAATGAATATTGTGTCAAATGTTGAAATATAATTTAAGTGAATATTTAGAAGCCAAAAAAAGCTATCTTAAAGAAGTTTCTCTTTTGTGCCTGTCTGTAAAGTTGTGGTATTTTGTATTGTTTTACTGTTTGTTGATGTTTTGATTATGATTTTTTTTTTTTGGTTTGTTTCTTCTGGGTTTATGCTAGCTTGCACAATTGGGTTTGTTTATAAATGTATTTGTTACAGCATCGAACAAAAGGACTAAGTGACATTGGCACAAGAAGTCGAATTGGATCAAGTATCTTTTGTAAAAAAATAAAAAAATAAAGAATTTTTTTTTCAAAATGTTAATACTAAAAGCTTGCTCAGTTCAGAGTTCAGAGGTTAACACAACCACGCCCCTTTATTGCACACAAATTATTCATCCGTTTTCGTTTATTGTCTCGTATATAAATGGGTCAAACAAGTGTAGAAGTTTTTGTAATCTGTCACACCTGAAATGACAAATCACTAGACTAATAATTATGGCCACGTCTTTAAAGAACGGCAGTTAATCAATTTACTATTTTTTTTTATTTTACGTAAAACATTTCGTAAAAAGAGAAAATGGCAATAATACATACTAAAAAATATTATATAGATTAACCAACATAACGGGCCATCGGAGCAGATGAAGAGTAGAATTCATATGTTTCTATAACCTCCCCAAATTAGAGTCAGGTGCCCATTTAAAGCTGGGTGTACTTGTGGGACGACTTTGAAACACATTTACCTGGAAAAATTTCCATGGTTCTCACCAAGGATCGAACCCAGGACTCTCAGGTCGACGTCGAGTACCTACACCACGTCATGTTTAGTTTCTTGAAATTAGTTTTGGTTCTGACGTCGAACTCAAAGAGAAGTTTACAATTTTACGTCAAGTTAAATTTTTCCTGCTTAGTAAGACACGGAGTGTGAGGGTGCAGTATTTTTGAGTATGTTGACAAAACGTATGTCAAAAACTTCATTCAGTTTAAATCGGAAAGTTGTAAAAAGAAAAGGTTGTTTTCAGAAACATTTAGCTTTACAATAATCTCAACATTAATTGTTAGTTTTACAGCAGTCAAACCAATACATCAGTTATGAAAGTTTTATTTCACAAAAAAAAATTTCTTGGCTCTAAATAAGTTTTTTTTTTCAAAGTTTACTGAATGTCTGTCAGTTTAATTGTTTTCAGAGCTATTCTCGACCGATAGACAGACAGGAAGTGCTGAGATATTAGTGATTTATTTTAGTTTTGGGATTTAAAATAAACAAACTCTCAAAGAAAACGATTTTGGAATTTTTTTTAAACCAATTAACAAAAACATTCTACTTTTTGAACAATTAGAAATTCATCAGCTCATTAAAACAATAATATTAATTGGTTAATCTTAAAAAATTAACTCTAATGAAAACAAATCGAAAATAATAATTTAATTTTTATTAATTAAAAGACGGTTCTGCCTTTAATTTTTACCTGATCAGATTTTCTTTGAAAGAAATTTGTCATTTATTTCATTAGATTTCAGCTCATGTGAAATACGTCTTTAAAATATAGATAATATTTGAATTCAACTCCATCACAACTTGACTGTGTTCATCATAAGATGCAACTATATATTCTATATCATAACTTGACTGTATTCATCACAAGATGCAACTATATATTCTATATCACAACTTGACTGTATTCATTACAAGATGCTACTATATATTCTATGACTGTATTCAATACAGGATGCTTCTATATATTCTATATCACAACTTGACTGCATTCATTACAAGATGCTACTATATATTCTATATCACAACTTGACAGTATTAATTACAAAATGCTACTATTTATTCTATATCACAACTTGACTGTATTCATTATAAGATGTAATAGTTTTCAATGGAGGCATCATGCAACACATAACAACTTGTTCGTTGATATACGGTTATGTATTGGAGACAGATGAATGGGGGGAATGGACATCAAAGTGTACAGTTGGACGTAACTTCTTTTGATTTTTTATGTGTGAGCTTAAATGTTAGCGGTCATAAAAGTGACGGTTCATTCGGACATGACCTCGACCGCTCGATTGACCATCAAATGACCACTGTGACCGACATTTCATGTCAATAGCACCAAATTATTACCGTGATTAAAAAAAAAACTGTTTTAAAATAATTAGACAATAAGAATACATGATTTAACATAACAACAACATTAATTTATCCATTAGTTCGATCAGTTTGTTAGTGAAATAATATCAATAAAATATATACAAGTGATTGAGGTGGTGGAGGAGGGGGGGGCGAATGTACATAATACCTTTTTCGACTTGAACTGAAATGTATCTAATAGTGTTATAGTAGCTCAGGTGGGTCGTTCACATATCATATAACCAGGGTTCGATTTACAGCGGGGGATGCCGGGGATATCCCCGGCACTGAGAACTGTCACCTCTGGCTCTGCTTTAACTAATAATCCCTGCCGGGGATGAAACCATAGACATTTATCCCCGGCTCTGCAGATTTTTAGAGCTTTTCCGAAAAAAAATGCTCTATTGTCCCCGTTTTGTCTGTCTGTCTGTCCGTCATCACCCTAGATCTCAACAACCATAAGACCTAGACCCATGATGTATATATCATTTTGTAGGTCTTGGCCTGCCAAGTGTACACCTTGGTCCATTTCGCGATCTGACCTCTCAGGGCCGAATATAAGAGTTTTTTAGGTACCGTTTTTGCTTATATTTTAAATATAAATAATAAAAGGAGCGTAATCATTATTTATTTTTGTAACAGTTATTCAACATGATTACTTCCCTCTCTATTTCTCAAAACCCATACACGTGGAGCAAAAATCTATGGCTGTAACCCGGAAAAAAAAATACGGATTTCGTCCGGCGTAACCGTAGCCACTGCTTACACGAAAATGCTCTAAAATGTCCTTTGTCCGAAACGGAAAAGACTTAAATTGCTTGTTTTTTAAATCAACGGCACTGGTTTTTTCTTAAATCGAGCATTGCATATAACACATGATGGTAGCTGGGGTGGGTCAGACGTTTGTTACAACCCGTTATATGTGGAGGATGTTGGGTTGTTAAATAAAACATGTCATCCCAAGTTGGTGTGGTCTTTTGTTATTAAATTAGAGAGAGAGCGTGTCCCTTAATTTATCCAATCGATCATCGAACTTTCCAAATCTCAATTTCTATAGTCAAGGCTGCAATGGCCGGGGTGGTATGAACACACAAAAAAAATAACATAATCTAAGTTTGAATGACTTGGACAGAGATACAAACCAGATTACACGTCGTCACACCGAGTGACATCACAAGCTCTCCTCTACACCAGCGGTCTTCAACCTTTATTTCGCCATTGTACCCCAGAGTGTAGGAAAGTATGTCCGTGAGTACCCCTCACATGCAGCAATCTGGCGACCTTCTTCAAACTCTTGGGGTTTTTTTTTTAAACGAAAATTATATGTCGCTGCGTACCCCTGTATAACTTTTCCCGTAACACCATGGGCGTCGCTTGGAATTTTTCCGGGGGGGGGGTAAAAATTTTCCGGGGGGTGGGCAAATAACAACTTTATGACATTTTTTTTAAATGTAAGGGGGGGGGGCCAATGCCCCCCTCTTATATGACATTTTTTTCAAAATGGGGGGGGGGGGCAAATGCCCCCCTTGTCCCCCCCCCCCCCATGAATACGCCCATGCGTACCACCGGTTGAGAACCGCGGCTCTAAACAGAGTCGACTCCATCATAAAAATGCCAGACAGATAATGGCGACTAAAGTTTACAAAACTGTGGCGATTCAATGTCAAACTAAACCAGGGGTTTTTTTGCCATGTAGCGTGCCGGATCTGCGATCCGGCACCTCTGAAATGCAACCCGGCACCTCTTATAGTTTTCTTCATTTGGTAAAAAGTTAAAAACTTCAGAGACCCACCACCTATTATTGAAGAGACCCACCACCTCTTATTGAGCAAAAAAACCCCTGAACTAAACTGGACATAGTTCAATCTTACACCCGAACATTTTCCTGTATGTGTCGGAGTATTGTTTGACTTCTGTCCAGGTAACTTGTCTGTTATTCCCATCACATTTTTTTTTAAAAGATGTTCTTTTAATTTCATGGAGATTGATCACGTGCTACAGGTAAGGATGGCGGGAGAAAAAATAAAACCATTTCCGGTACAGAGACTCCATTTAAAGTCGTTCAGAAGTTTCCCCTTCTCTCTGTTTGAAATTATCATTTTTTCCCGCCCTTTTTTTTCTAGTTTGGTGTTCATTCTTGTTCTTGTTGCATCTATGAGCAACGGTTACACGCTGGTTTTCTTAGCAGGATGTCTTGTGTTTGATTCCAATCAACAATTACATGTACGTCCTGTGATGATGGTTTACGTCTTTTATTAATCTTTGTTTCAAGACTTCCTGTGTAACGCCATAAAACTGAGCGTCGTTGTGTTTGTGCAGGATGAAACATTATGGGGAAAAGTAAAAGTTGTATGATATGTTCAAAATGTACATCAGTTATCTCTCGATCGGTCTACTGTTAACACATTTCTGTCCCCTGTGTATCTGCAGAAGTTAGGTGTGCAGGGAGAAATGCTGAAAGGAGTGGTCCTTGGGGGTTGGGGGAGGCAACACGTGGTATCGATGCTAGATATCCACTTAATAAAGAAATGATCAGATAACAACTTTCTTTTTTTATCAATTTGTAAGTGTTGCGACTGACGAGGAAGCCAAGCTCCGATTGAAAAAAAATGACAATAAAATTCCACCTGTCTTATGTAAATGTCAATAAAATTCCACCTGTCTTATGTGAATGACAATAAAATTCCACCTGTCTTATGTAAATGTCAATAAAATTCCCCCTGTCTTATGTAAATGACAATAAAATTCCACCTGTCTTATGTAAATGACAATAGAATTCCATCAGTCTTTTGTAAATGACAATAAAATTCCACCTGTCTTGATATCCTAAATCTTATAAAATTAAAAAAAAAAAACTATGAAATATGCACTTAGAATTAGTTTTTCAACATGATACCTAGTTTTCTTTACAGTAATTCTAAAACACTTTAAAAAAAAGTAAGATTTACAAGGAAAGGAAATTTGTTATTGATTTTTTTTTCACCAACTGTTCTTTGGTTTGAAGCTTGTGGACGATATGACGGAGAAGATGTATAGTTAAACATTTTTTTACTGCTACAAATGTAAACATCAAAGAAGAAACGTTGAAGCAAAAAAATGTAAACTGCCAGCAGACTTCACGCACAGATTTGAATATTTGAAAAGTTTTTTATTTACCTTAGCGTGTTTTGAGAACCCCACCCCCACCCATCTCCATTTTACTTTCTATAATGTTCAAGACAGATTTGAAATTTCTAAAAATATACTTTTTTTTCAAAAAAAGCAACTTAAAGCATTGGATTCTTTAAAGATGAATTAGAGTCAAGATATTGCAACTGATTCACAAATCATTGTCTATAATAATCGTGCCAGAATCTAAATATACACAAGAGGCTTGTCGAGCAACGTAATGTTTATTTTTTCGAAACAATACATTCCTGAAAAAATTTGCAAAGACATCCGGGAGATTTAGGGGTTCGAGGGAGGGGGGGGGTCGTATTAAATATGTTTCGGCTGACGGATCTCAAAGGCTTCATGCGTGGCCTTCCTGGTCTATACCATCATTCTTAATCAATCTCGCACACGTGGGTTGGATGGGGGGGGGGTTGGGAATCACAAAGTACAGTTATGTTATTTTTTAATCAAGCCAAACCACAAATTGTATTTACGTTAAGTGTGTGAGAAGATGTATTAAGTGTGTGAGAAGATGTATGCAGGAGATTTTTTAATACTTCCGATTATTTCTTTTTTTTTTTTTACACATGTGACGTCATTGGCAGACGAAAAGCATTTGTTTCGAAGAAAAATGTTTATGTTTCATTTCCAGAAGTAACACTCGTCAGCCCGAGTAATTTCCCTTTTGTTGACATTGGGAACAAAGATTTAAATTGAAAAAAAAATGGCGTCAGATTGAATAGATGAAGGAAAAAAAAATATTTCAGCAGGTTTCTCTTTAGTTGCATGTGTTGGTCCAACTGTGAATTAAGTAAAACAATCATCAGAAGTGAGGTGCGGGTGATTAAAACCTAAATAGATTGGTATACATTTTGAGTACATGAGGGGGGGGGGCTAGGCCGATTGGACCGATGGCTCTAAAATGGGCCCCGCGCCTAGCAGGGGCCCCGCAATTTACATTTAGCATTAATAGTAATAGTCGTTATTGTAAAAAAAAAAGATTAGAAGAGGTGCCTCTCAAGCATCCGTTAAATTGGGCCCCGCTGTTCGTATGGCCGGCACTGTGGGGAGGGGGGATAATCCTATATAGATTTGTGTACATAACTAATGTGAAAGTGTTCATGGCAGAAAGTAACAGTAAAACATATTTTATGCTAAGAAACCAGAAGAGAAACTGAACCATTTTTTGAAAGTATACGTGACCAAGACATGAAAGTATACGTGACCAAGACATGAAAGTATACGTGACCAAGACATGAAAGTATACGTGACCAAGACATGAAAGTATACGTGACCAAGACATGAAAGTATACGTGACCAAGACACGAAAGTATACGTGACCAAGACATGAAAGTGTACGTGACCAAGACATGAAAGTATACGTGACCAAGACATGAAAGTATACGTGACCGAGACATGCAAGCAAGATCAAACCGGGGTGGGTGGTCCAATTTGATTTTTAAAAATAATTCAAACGGAGACCTTAAATCTAACGAGTTCAATGTAACAGTTGAAGGTCAACAGAAGTTCAACACAATCAACTGGCACTGTTGTACAGATCCTTAGATATAAAAACATTTAAGGCAAAAAACAAAGTGCAGAAAAATGAAATAATAGTTTCTAAATAATCACGCCTATACGAACGTACTCAAGTGAAAATTCTGATTTTTAGAAAAAAAACAGCTTTTAATCAATTCTTAAAGTTACGAACAGTCTAAATTATATTATGGGCATTCAGAAAGTAAATAAAATAAGTAAACAGACGGTCAGCGAGCTTCCAAGGGCGACCGATGTCTCATAAATGACACTTTCTTAGTCAGGAGGTGTCATAGTCTCGAACTCGAGATATACTGCAACACCTTTCACGTTGATATCTTACTAGACCACTCAAATCTCCTGACTTTAGTTCCCCATTCACTCATTGTAGTTACCGATGACGTAGTGCTGGTCATCTGTAATGATTATCTCATCACCACTCTCCTCGGTGATTGAATTTATTTACCGGACATGTCCATAAGCTCGTTTAAAACAGTTTGTAAAAGAGAATAATCCGATTTGTCGATTTTTTTAAAGCTCCGACAAATTTCTCGCAACATTGATTTCTCAAGCACCACAACTTACGGAGGGTGGGGGGGGGGGGCGAAGGGGTGTGTGGGGGGGGGTATGTCTTTAGTGGTCATCGGGTTTGTTGATTGTGACGATGATCTTGTTATCTGCTCAAGCGTGTCTCACAAGATGAATCGGTCGATGTAAGCAGTGATATTTCGCTGACTCGTCGCTGACTCTTCCTATAGTTTAAATTGTGTGTGAGTGAGTGTATGTGTGTGTGAGAGAGAGTATGTGTATGTGTGAGTGTGTGTGAATGTGCGGTTGTGTGCGAGTGTGTGAATGTGTGTGAGTGTGTAAGTGTGTGTATGTGAATGTGCGTGTGTGTGTGTGTGTGTGCGAGTGTGTGAATGTGTGTGAGAGTGTATGTGAATGTGTGTGTGAGTGAATGTGCGTGCGTGTGTGTGTGAATGTGTGTGTGTGCGTGTGTGTTTGAGTGTCTGTGTGTGTGTGAATTTGAATGTGTGTTTTTGAGTGTCTGTGTGTGTGTCAGTGCGTGTGTCCGTGTGTGTTGGAGTGTCTGTGTGTGTGAGTGTGTGATCTATGGGGGGGGGACAAATTCTGAACAAAAAATGCTATACAACTTGTATCAGTGTTAATCTTTGTACGTCATGACATTTACCTATAATGTACACAAGTTCATCTCAACACTCCATTTTTCTACTCTCTTGGTCCGGCCCGCCGATCAAATCAACGAACCCGGTGTGGCCGCTACTCAAAAAGTTAGCCAACCCCCTGGTGTAGACAATCAATTATAAAAGAACCCTGATGCTATTTCGAATTATTATTATACTGTGTAATGTGCAGTGGTGTAATTAGAGTTTGTTGCCCCTAGGGGCGTATACTCTGAAAATGCCGCCACATTTATCGTGCTAAAATGTACTAAGTCTCAGCAGATACCGCCCTGCTGGATGGCGGAAAATTAGGTGCAGCACTCGGGGAGTAACTGCCCTTGCTTAGTTTAGCCACTGTGTATGTGTGTGTATGTGTGTGATATAGCTTGAATTATTTGTATGTATGTATGTGTGTATGAATATAAAAAGGCGTGTGTTAGTGTGTTTGCATAGACTGTATGTGTATATGTGTGTGTTTGTGAGAGAGAGAGAGAGAGAGAGAGAGAGAGAGAGAGAGAGAGAGAGAGAGAGAGAGAGAGAGAGAGACAAAAAGACAGACACTGCTTACAGCAACTGTTGAAAGGTTCACGGCCAGATATCAAATGATCTTTTTACAATACATGTATGCTTAAAACATAATCTAGAAAGAGGTTGCATGCGCTGAGATTCCAGTCAAGTGCATATCGAACTGAATGGCCTGTAGCGATATAATCAACTGTTCTACCCCCCCTCATCGATTCTCAAATCCTTTCCGATAATTCAACCAGCTCAGACCCTCGCCGATCATAGCGGTTTCACGCTTCATTGCCCAAAGTACACAACAAATAATACAACACTTTAGTTCAGGGTGAGAGATTTTTGCAGTTGGTATTCCTAGTCGTAACAACATAGCTGTCCTAATTTTTTAATAGCACGTACTGCGGAATTATAACAAAAAATCATAACTTTTTTTTATCAAACAGGTAAACAAGCCACCTTAGAATCTGAGTTCTTACTTAGTAGTTTTTCCCTGGGATAGTTTTCAGATGACCAAAGTATTTTGGATTAAACCGTGTTGTATATATAAATATGTTTGTCACAGTTGGAAACATTTCATGTGTGCTGATCTGTGTGTAGCATGGTCTTGATGATGTGTTCAGTAATTCGTTGAATACGTGAGCTGTTATGAATACTTTTTTTACGTTTGCATGCTAAAGAGTTTGTATATATATATATATATATATATATATATATATATATATATATATATTGATTTAGTCTCAGAACTTGTTGATTAAACCTTTTCAAATAAATCCAAAAGGGCCAAGGCAAGGAGCATAAACAAATGGGGGTGGGGGGGGGGAGCTAAATATTGTCAATTTAAAAAAAAAAAACACACGACCTTTTTTTTAAATCTGCCTTAAAGATATGATATGATTGACGTCTGTCTAAATATGTTTTAACTGATGTATATGTTTAACTGCATATAGGTTTTGATTAACGTAAGACTTCAGATATTTTTAATTGACGCCTGCCAACATATAATTTAATCGACGTCTGCCTACAGATGTTTTAATTGACGTCTGCTTACAGATGTTTTTAATTCACGTCTGCCTACAGATAATGTTTTTAATTGACGTCTGCCCACAGATAATGTTTTTAATTGACGTCTGCCCACAGATAATGTTTTTAATTGACGTCTGCCCACAGCTATTGTTCTGATTCAATGTCTACTCTACTAAGTCATGACCCAGTTTACACCCTTCCCTATATTTTCTTAAGATGCCTGAGTTTATATAATAAGACACCCCCCCCCAACCACCCCCCCCGATGAGTTGACATTTCATAACTCACAGATGTCATAGTGACATTTATCTCTCAACCATACTGGTTCACCTCGGGGGAAATAACTTATCCTGTCTATTGATATAGTCTTCCACCAGCAGGTATCTGAAAGTAAATACAGTCGATCTAATCTTCTTGTCACGAGTACTCGTATGTCTGGAATATTACTTGAGGATTTGAGTTTACCTGTTAGTATAGTTTCCAGACTTGTATTATACATCACATGTATTACACATCACATGTATTTTATACATCACATGTATTGTACATCACATGTATTAAGGAATAAACAACCTTGTATTATAGATTATAGTGTCCGAGGTTTCGTTGCCTGTTGACGGACTGTTTATACTTTCCTGCCTAGCCCTCATAGCAGGCGTAAGGCGTTAAAACAAAAGATGAACTCGGCACTTAAAGATTGCAGACGGTTTCCCTCGTGGACATATGTAGACTGTCTGCGTTGATTGTCTGTGTTAAAATGTCTTCATTGAAATGTGTGCGTTGAAATGTCGGTGTTGAAATGCCTCTCTTCGACATGTCTATGTTGAGCCCAGTGGAGCTGGGATATTCTCTTATCTCGATCAAGCGTTAGGTTATTATGGAAGTCACTGCATCGATTTATTTGACAGATCTTTTTTTTTTTTTTTTTTTTTGGGGGGGGGGGGGGGTCTCAGTTTAGTGTATTTGGGTATGGTGGGGGGGGGGGGAGGAGGGGGAATCTTTAAATTCTGTCTGGTGACCCAGTCTTCCAGTGACTGGATTATATCAATAAAATGATTCCGTTTGAAACCTCATTTGCATAGAGCGTTAAGTACATAAGAGTTGGGATTAGAGTGTGTGTTGGTGGTGGTGGTGGCGCATTACATGAACAGAGATAAAGAGTATCTATATTTGTGCCAGATAGACACATAGCTAAAAGTTGAATGAGATCATTAAATGAATATATATATATATATATATATATATATATATATATATATATATATTTTACTCGAATGATTAAATTTGTTTTATACAGGGCCGTTGTTAAATTTGTTTTATACAGGGCCGTTGTTAATAACTCGGAGGGTATTATGCACAGACTTAATTACGTTAATGTGAGAGCTCTTGGCCAAAGGCACATTTAACAGCTTTTACGACAGGACCTAGTACTGGAAGATGAGTGTGTGGGGTGGGTGTGGGGGCTGCCTATAGTAATGGGGTGGGAGGGGGCTGTAAGAGGTCAGATAGTCTGGACTATTCATAAGCACTGTTTTATTTTTGTGTATAAATATTTCATGATCTGCTCGTATAAATGAATCATTATCGTTTTGTAATTCGGTAGAATAGTCGATCAACACTGACACCGACTTACCTTTAAAATTGTGTGTCTGTGTGGGCGGGGTGGGGTTTCTGCCTAGTTCCTCATTCTGTTTCTAAAAAAAAAAATAATGTTCACATTGATACATAGATAGGGCCCTATTACATTTTGTAACCTTGATGCCGAGTTGTTGTTTTTTTATATATGCTGGTTGTTTATACCCCATGTACATTTTGTTTGATAAATATTAAGTCCCATGTACAGTCGATTCCGCTTAATTGGGACACATCGGGACCGAGGCTTTTTGTCCCAAATAAGCGGCTGTCCCAACTAAGCGGTGTCCCAATTACGCGTAATCCACTGTATATGTTAATTATGCTAAACTAGTGTAAAGGCCTGCTGAAGCTGGCTGAATGAAATCCAACAGAAGGGATAACAAAGAAATGTACGAAATACCGCAATAGAAAATAACATGTGGTCTTTTTATAATTGCCATGAACAGAATACGATATGAACAGAAATAATAAAGAAATGTATGAAATACTGTGTATGGGTGATAAATGCAAAATGTATGTTTTATATTGAGGCAAAAAACTTATCCGTATATAAATGCACGTTTTGTTTTAAGATGCATATAACAGCTAGATTACTATTTCATGTGTTGACCGTTAGCACGCTCATGTTTACATTTCTTTACTTATGATCCAGTTATTAGACGTTTTTGTCTTATTGATTTCTGTCTATCAGGAACCTGGTCAACCTACCACCCACCACAATATTCAATCATCAGGATTTCTTCCAGCGGTGGGGGGTGTGTCCGGACTCACGTCATGTGACTCACGGACACTGGTCAGCAGTGTCCAAGCTCCTCGGCGGCAAGTTCTTACTGACCATTGTCCATGGAGTATAACGAGACGCTACAGTAGAGAGGAGGTGAGGAAATGGATATCAACTTTTTCTACATTTCGGTCATTTTCCTGGTCATTCTGTTGGCTGACCGAGGTTTGACCATAGATGACTACTCCGGTAAGTATTTAAAGTAAGTACTCAGTAAATAAGTAAATCATAGGTTCCAATAAGTAAGCATGTATAGCATCCAATAAGTAAGCATTTATAGCATTCAACTTATAATCACTTAAACCTTGCTATATGTAAGCATTTATAGTGTTTCACATGTAATCATTCCTTCATACCTATCAATATGTAAGAATCAATAACTTTTTAATAGGTAAGCTTTTGCAGCATCCAACTTGCAAAGATTTACACTACATAACATTTGAGCAAACGTAGCGTTGCATATGTAATCATTCATAAAAAAAAAACAATATGTAAGCAATCATAACATTTAATAAGTAAGCATTTATGACTTCCTATAAGTAAACATTTATAGCGTTCCATGTGTAATCATTAAATAAAACATTCCATGAATCTAACATCGAACTATTGAAAATTGTTTCATCATAATACCCTATTGAAGACTAATTCAAAAACATGTTAATAACAGAACCAATTCAATTGTTTGTAATTGTTTATTAAGTGGATATAACATTATTAACGGCAGTTACTCAGTTGAAACGGTACATTTGATTACAAAAAAATTGTTTATTCATTTATCACATTACCAGCTAATGAGATATCAAATTAAGGTCCACAATACAATCTGTACAAACTTTTAAAAAAAACTATCATGTTTACACCCTTGAAAAGATGACTTTTATTTTGCTGCAAATTTATCATGAGAAACGCCAAGATTTACAGCTGTTATAGTGTATCTCTTACAGCTGTTATAGTGTATCTCTTACAGCTGTTATAGTGTACCTCTTACAGCTGTTATAGTGTATCTCTTACGGCTGGTATAGTGTATATCTTACAGCTGTTATAGTGTACCTCTTACAGCTGTTATAGTGTACCTCTTACAGCTGTTATAGTGTATCTCTCACGGCTGTTATAGTGTATCTCTTACAGCTGTTATAGTGTACCTCTTACAGCTGTTATAGTGTACCTCTTACGGCTGTTATAGTGTATCTCTTACGGCTGTTATATTGTACCTCTTACAGCTGTTATAGTGTACCTCTTACAGCTGTTATAGTGTACCTCTTACAGCTGTTATAGTGTACCTCTTACAGCTGTTATAGTGTACCTTTTACGGCTGTTATAGTACCTCCTACAGCTGTTATAGTGTACCTCTTACAGCTGTGCTGTTATAGTATATCTCTTACAGCTGTTATAGTGTATCTCTTCGTTAATCTAGGGTTGAAACAGGTTCATTCAATAATAACATCAATAATGCGATCATGGTGATATTTTTTAAAAATTTCGTTTCGCGTTACATTAATATATTTATTACTGTAGAACTCATTTTATTCAGACGTTGGTCTTGTGATGTTTCAGGTATCGCAATTTCTCAGTGGTATAGACCAGGGGTCGGCAACCTACGGCTCGCGAGCCGCATGCGGAGTTTCGATGTCAAGTTGCGGCTCTTCCAATGCCTTCCAGTTCCATGCGCAAATAATAATATTTATATTATTTTATATACCTAATCCTAATCAAATATCATGATATTGAAACAAAACTTTTAGTGGCTCTTTAAAAACTTAGAAAATCGTAAATTTTAACTTCTGGCTCTTCCGTCTCAAAAGGTTGCCGACCCCTGGTATAGACTGTAGTTCTTAATGTTAATAAAACAAAACAATACTTGTTGAGTGGCTTGACACATTATGTTTCAATATTGAATAAAACAATATTTATTGTTGTTTGGTTTAATGTAAAGATTAAATAAAAAATTTTTATTAAACATAAACATTAAACTAAATGAAATGTTAACTAATTTAAACCGATATTTTAACGAAAATATGTTTTCTTAATTTTTTTTTTTAAATATACAAAAAATATATAAGCATAATTATCTATATCTATTTCTGATCAGTACAATAATAAAATAAAGTTCACTTAGCCCTAACTGGCCATCGGGGGAGAAGTAGTGCTGAGTACATCTGTTTCTATAACCTCGGCATACGAGTGGATTTTGTGATTAAAGTATTTCTTTTGATGTTGTTTTTGAAACATAATAAAACAAGCCAGAATTTGGTAGCCAGTGGTATTATCCAGGGAGCGACCGATAATCGGATCGGTATCGGACCGATATTGGCACTATCGGTTAATATCAGATCGGCCGATTTTTGTATGGAGCGACCGATAGTCGAACCGATATTGGAACTATGGGTTAACTCTCGGGCTGGCCGTTTTTTGGCTGCCGATATATATTTTTTTTTTTTTAACAAATCTAGCAACTTCAAACTGGTTTTGGTTTACAGAGTGAAAGTTTACTTACAGACTTCCAGTTAACTGTTCACCTGAGTGAAGTGATTTACTGATATAATTAAGTGTTTTTAAATTTTCAAACTTTTTAAAAAATCTGCTACAAGTAAATTCAGACAAAAATTACAGAGATTAACGAAAAAAAAATATTTTAATTTCATCACAACTTTCACAAGTTAGTGAAGTTACAATAAAAATTAATACATTTTTACTTTTTTAGTTTGACATTAATTATTTACAACTTTATCTTACTTTTCAATTACGTACAAGTAAAAAGTAAAAACAAAAAAGTTTGTTATAAGTTGAATTTTAAACAATAAACATGCAGATTTCTGAGATTATGCAGGCATGGTTTGTGTTTCTGACTTCGGTCTTCCGGTCTGTCTTTTCAAATCTTTTGTTTTTCTAATCTTCTTCATCTGCAAGACACCCTTTCATTAATAGCAAAATATCGGTATCGGTTTCGGCAAAAATGCTGGGGAAAAATATCGGTATCGGACTATCGGTAAAAAGGCATATCGGTCGCTCTCTAGTATTATCTAGTGTGGCCAATTGTTTATTTTTTTTGGCCAATTGTATTATCTCGTGTGGCCAGTGGTATTATCTTGTGTAGCCAGTGGTATTATCTTGTGTAACCAGTGGTATTATCTTGTGTAGCCAATTGTTTATTTTATTTGGCCAATTGTATTATCTCGTGTGGCCAGTGGTATTATCTCGTGTGGCCAGTGTTATTATCTCGTGTGACCAGTGGTGATATGCCATGTCACCAGTGGTATTATCTTGTGAAGCCAGAGGTATTATCTTGTGTAGCCAATTGTATTATTTTGCTTGGTCAATTGAATTATCTCGTGTGACCAGTGGTATTATCTTGTGTGGCCAGTGGTATTATCTTGTGTTGACAGTTATATGAAATGACTAGTAAATTACTTAAAAGAACAAATGCCAATATAATTATTCTATGGCTTTTGTTAATGTATCTTTTTACTTTTACTTTCTTTCAACTTACCTCACCTCACACGCACTCACATACACACTCACACACACACACTCACAAACACACTCACACTAACACACACTCACTCACACAGGCTTTCTTTGACTCTGATCACTTCTCTACATAAATTTGATTTCTCTACTCTACCTAAAACTACAAGACTCACTCAACACTGATTGATCGTTCTGTGGTCAATTGAGATGATTACGTGCTGGAGACTGGAGAGTGACTGGGGGGACAGGGATGAAGGGGAGGGGGCTAGGGTAGAGGTTCAATCATGGTAAGAGATCAATGAATGACTTAAAGTACACATCCACTGTGGATGGATGGGGTGGGTAGGTGGGGCTGAAAGGAGTGGGGTGGTAGATGGTTGACTGGGGGGGGGGGGCAAGGAGAGAACAGTTAGGAGGAAAGAAATGGTACGTAGTGTGTACTTATTGGAGTGTAGTTATTTGGTGGACTGATGGGCATGAGCATACTAAAGGACAGGCAGTATATATATATATATATATATATATACACAGAGTGGGCCAAAAAAATGAGAACATTGCGTAGACGGTAATATAATTATATCAAAGTTTGTTTAGCTGTACGCTTAGAAAAAGTTGTTGATATGCAGGGAGGATACATTGAACAGGATTTCTGATTGGCTAAATACATTGCAAACAAAATTACATGAAACAATACAATTAATTTAATTATATTTTTAAATAATTCGTATGTTATATGATGTTCTCACTTTTTTGGGCCCACCATATATATATATATATATATATATATATATATATATATAATGTGCTAAAAGGTAGCAGGTATCTAGGAAGTATAAAGAATTATATCAACTTATACTTTCATGAAATAACAATTAGTAAAATACAATGGTTAGAATGTGTATACCCGCAGAAATATTGTTAGGAAGACGGTTGAATGACACGTAGATCTATGTACGTGAAGTATGACAGACAGACGATAGATGAATTAATAGATACATATTGGATAGAAGTAAGCTTTAAATAGATATATGCATGAGATTAATGGACAGACAGATGTATAGATAGATAGATAGATGTATAGATAGATAGATAGATAGATAGATAGATAGATAGATAGATAGATAGATAGATAGATAGATAGATAGATAGATAGATAGATAGATAGATAGATAGATAGATAGATAGATAGATAGATAGATAGATAGATAGATAGATAGATAGATAGATAGATAGATAGATAGATAGATAGATAGATAGATAGATAGATAGATAGATAGATAGATAGATAGATAGATAGATAGATAGATAGATAGATAGATAGATAGATAGATAGATAGATAGATAGATAGATAGATAGATAGATAGATAGATAGATAGATAGATAGATAGATAGATAGATAGATAGATAGATAGATAGATAGATAGATAGATAGATAGATAGATGGATAATACAAATAACTGTGTGTTACCAAACAAATTTGTACCTGTATACTGCTGACCAGAACATGATCTGAGATCAAAACAAACACACCTGGTGCTGACCGACAGGTGGGATATTTTCTCCCCCCCCCCTCAATTTCTGGTATGACTTCAACGCCGTCACCTAATGTTAACCTACAGCTATAAACTACAAAGAGGTATCCAATTAGCAATATTGTTTTATAATACTGTTGAAGTCATATGGCGACATATGTTGGAAGCTTTTTATATCACATTGATGCAATAAGGTAAAAATGTAGATTCAGTAAAATGTTATAATGACATTAAACCTGTGTCTGATGACCATGTAGAGGCTCTTTTAGAAAATGTTGATATCAACTTATCTTCCTCATTTTGTAAAAGATTCCAGGACTTTTTGAACAAAACGACACAATTATGATACTCTCTTGAATGAGTCATAATGAGTCTTTACTACGGAGCGACCGATAATCGGATCGGTATCGGACCGATATTGGCACTATCGGTTAATATCGGATCGGCCGATTTTTGTAGAAAGCGACCGATAGTCGGACCGATATCGGCACTATGGGTTAACTATCGGACCGGCCGTTTTTTGGCTGCCGATACATTGTTTTTTTTTTTCACAACAGAGTTGCAGAAAAAAAATCCGTAAATAACCCAATTCTGCAACCAGATCAGACAAGATTTTAAAAAAAAGGAAAAAAAAACCCGTACACAGAAAGTGTCACGTCCACAAAAATTGCATCAGAGATATGACCTTGAAACAATAGGATTGGCATTTCTTAATTCTAATGTATGACCTTGAATGATACAGTTAGTGAACATCTGTGTGTATTTTTTTTTGGGATGGGAAGTTTGGGGGGGGGGGGGTATTACGGTAGTGGAGGGTAAACAAGACTTACGTGTGGGCGAAGTGTTACAAAATATGACAGGGAAAGGGGGAACAAGGGTTGACAACTTGACATACGTCATAAGTTTGAACTACTGCACGAGAAAAACACGTGTTTGGCATAGTTATTGATTAAAAAGAAAAAATCGGTATCGGTAAAAATGCTATCGAAAATTATCGGTATCGGACTATCGGTAAAAAGGCATATCGGTCACTCCCTAGTCTTTACTAATCCTTGTTTTTCCCTCGCCTCTGTTTCCTAATCTATCCACGGCCATCTTGAACTATTACAATCATTGCAATCTTTTTGTACTTTTGATGAATTGTAACTCATTGGTTTCATTTTTATTTTTAAATAATTGTATAACATAATGTTGAATACATTCCCCCCCCCCACCAAACAGTACCTGGGCGACTAGTATTACAGACTTAATTCTATGTTACATAGAAGTATCAACGCATTCCTAAAGTTTTCTATTATTGCTTTAGGGGTACCGAGATGAGAAATGTCACGCCCAAGGTGAGCCCGGCGTACCTTTGAATATTTTTGTAACGGCCGTACTAGCCCCCCTTCCCCTCCCCCCCCAACCCACTCCACCCCCCCCCCTACTACAGTCTGTAACAACATCTACCACTTACACCATACTAGCATGGTCAAGCTGGCAGTGATCTTCCTAGTCTTCTTCCTGTTAACTTTAACCCAACATCGGGTAAATCCGCTGAACATAAATCTTTGCACCATTTTCAACCTACACTAATATCCAGACTTGTTATTTCTGATATATTCGTTAAGTAAACATGTAACTGTTTCTATTTTATGGTCATTTTCCCCAATTTCATTGGAAGTAATTTTTTTTCATTCATTGGATAAGAGGCAATTTTTTTTCTGTAGTGAGGAAGTGACTTTTAGAGATGTTTGTGGACCTTAGTCAAAAGTACCTTGCTGGAGCCCATAGAACATCAGAATTTATATGGTTTTCTTTTTTTTTTTACTTTAAAGTAAACAAGAGAACTTTGTAAAAGGGGTCGGAATGCACATAATGAGAACCACTACTTAAGTTTTAAATAAGGTGGACAATGATACAATTTTCCCATCATGCATCTACACACCCAAAGCGCCCCGTTCCTTCTCTCACACACCAACACTGATCCCTTGCTGTTAACCTGCGACCAGATATTCGAACTGCTAGTATGGTGTAAGTGGTAGATGTTGTTACAGACTGTTGTAGGGGGGAGTGGAGTGGGTTGGGGAGGGGGGGTGGGGAGGGGAGGGGGGCTAGTACGGCCGTTACAAAAATATTCAAAGGTACGCCGGGCTCACCTTGGGCGTGACATTTCTGATCTCGGTACTCACGTAACACCTGTGGCGGTCTTCACCTTTAGCGCGTGACGGGTGATTAACTTTGAACTTTGACATGATAAGGGTTTTGTTCAAACCCCCCCCCTTTCTTTCTCCTCCATCAGCAGTTCCCAAACTGTGCCTAGTGTGCACTTACTTAAGTACGTAACGACAATTTCGGGGGTGTGGGAGGGGGGAGGTAATAATAAATAAAATTTCTCCTACTCACCCTTACCCTGTTTTATAAACTATCGTAAATTAAAAGGAGTGGAGGGGGGGTTCCGCTAAATAATATGATTGTGTCATTTGATGGTGCTTTGTTTGAAGACTTAATCTGCAAGTTGCTGCTGCTGATCTTGTTGTTTATGCTGTTTTGTTGTTACTGAGTTTGTTGTTGCTGCTGTTGTTGTTAATTGTGTTGTTTTGTTGTTGTTGTTGTTGTTGTTGAGGCTGTTGCTACTGCTGTTGTTGTTGAGGCTGTTGCTACTGCTGTTGTTGTTGTTGAGGCTGTTGCTACTGCTGTTGTTGTTGCTGTTGAGTTTTTTGCGACTGCTGCTGTTGTTGTTGTTGAGGCTGTTGCTGATGTTGTTGTTAGTTATGCTGTTTTGTTGTTGTTGTTGTTGAGGCTATTGCTACTGCTGTTGTTGTTGTTAATTATGCTGTTTTGTTGAGGCTGTTGCTGCTGTTGTTGTTGATTATGTTGTTTTGTTGTTCTTTTTTTTCATCTTGTTGATAGGGGGGGGAGGAGAGAAGATGGTGAACGGGAGGGGATATGGTGTAAAACGGGGTTTACCCAAAAATCATTTGTTAACTCTATCAACATCGAGGCACATAAATAATAAATAAAAAAAATTGTTCCGTCGTCTCGGTTGACTGATTCATTATGCGGCCAATTTCAAGGCGAATTTAAAAAATGCATAATAAATAGTTGTTATTCTTTCAACTCACAGATGTTGTCCCGCCTGCAGAATACCATTAGCAACATTTGGCAGTGTCGATAGATGTATACTTTGAAGTTAAATATGTTCAAAACGTTGGGCTATTCGGCTGATGTTTTTGTTTGCTACACATTTGTAATTTACTGGAAGAGTCTAGCCAGTTTTTGTTTGCTACACATTTGTATTTTACTGGAAGAGTCTAGCCAGTTGTTGTTTGCTACACATTTGTAATTTACTAGAAGAGTCTAGCCAGTTTTTGTTTTCTACACATTTGTAATTTACTGGAAGAGTCTAGCCAGTTGTTGTTTGCTACACATTTGTAATTTACTGGAAGAGTCTAGCCAGTTGTTGTTTGCTACACATTTGTAATTTACTGGAAGAGTCTAGCCAGTTGTTGTTTGCTACACATTTTTAATTTACTGGAAGAGTCTAGGAAGTTTTTGTTTGCTACACATTTGTAATTTACTGGAAGAGTCTAGTCAGTTGTTTTTTTAAATATCAAAATAAACAAGTCTACAAATAGAGCAAATCAACCATGGGTCGGCAATTTTTTGTTGAAATCGCAAGCCACATTGAGATCTACATTTAACAGAAGGGCCAGACCAGGACCAGAAGTACTAGATCAAATCTAATGGACGGGGTGGTATATAAACTAATATTAATTAAATTCTTTTAAAATAGGATGAGCGGGCCAGATACAACAGCCGAACGGGTCATACTTGGTCCACGGGCTTGTAATTTGCCCACGTTTGAACTATAAGCTTTGGCGTTACTAGAAAAAGTTAATGTTTCGCATTTATTTATATTTTTTTAAGGAAAAAGAGAAATAATAATTTAGAATAAAAGAAAATATTCACTACTAAAAATATTTAGGGTTAGTTTGCCGTGTTTTGATTAGTTTCATGTCTGTATCTCACTGACCGGTAGTTTGTTTACACAAACAGACTGGATTCGAATTATTGAATGTTTTACTTATGCTTCGAATCGTACAGGTTCTATTGTGTCTGGTGTGAAGGATCGGATGATTGTATTTGCAGGTGTGTGTGTGTGGGGGGTGGGTGGAAAGTGAATGTTTACAGATTCTCCAGATTGAGTTATGACATGCAACTGTAGATTCACTTTATATCAAAGGTGATTATTTTTTTTTAAACGTGTGTGATCCAGTAGATTTTTCTCATATTATTGTTTAACCTAAATGCTGTTGACTAAATAAACAAAAAATAAAATCAGCAGTAACACGAGCATGTACGTAGCAGATATACACAGACACACTAAGGCACAAGTAACCACACACACAGAAAGGCACACATACACACTAAGGCACAAGTAACCACACACACAGAAAGGTACACATACACACTAAGGCACCAGTAACCACACACACAGAAAGGCACACGGGCACAGTATGGCTGTTATTTCAAACAATCAATATCACAAGGATCACTAACTTTGTTACTATCTATCCAGGTGTAAATATTTTATGAACCTTCTAGATAAAAAAAAATATATCCAAATTATAGATTTGGTTATTGTATTAGATATTGTATATATATATATATATATATATATATATATTATTTACTTTATTGAATCAAATGCAGAGTACGTAAAACCAGCAAAAAGTTGCGGCAAACTAAAGTTTTATATGGGTAAAGGTTTGTAATATTACTTTTGTCATAGAAATATATTTCCCAATGGGAGATGGATCATAGGGGTTCTCTAGTCAGGAAAAAACCCATTACTTGCGAGGGTGGTGGTACTGTGGTCAGTGAGGACTATCCGAGACCGCAGTATTCACAGCTGGCGGTGGTGACGGATGTGGTCGGCACACAACACCCTTCCACTCCGTCCCACTCAAGCACACCTGCGCAGCTTGCCATTTCCGGCTGATGGTACACTACACCCTCCCCTCTGCCTGAGTGGCAGGAGAAACCCCTTTCCTTGCCATTCTGGCCAACCGGCAGTACACACACCCTGCTGGTCTGGCCGGTTTGGGCAAGGATTAAAACCATCTTTCTGCCATCCCTGCAGATGATAGCGGGCGCGCTCACCCCGCCGCTCTGTAGGCATGGCGGACGTGCATCAGCGCCGCCAACGATGTTGGTGTGGTAGGCACAATACACCCTACCATGCTGGCAATGGCGGCGTAAAAAAAAAACAAAAAAAAAAAAACAATTTAAAAAAAAAAAAAAAAAAAAACCAATGGGAGTAAATAGGAATGAAATTTGTATTCTTCAAATAATAAATCAGATCAATCATAAAATGAGCTCTATGAAAATATTTTCTGGCGCATTTTATGTATGAAAGGAATTATTTTTTAATGGCGAATTTACACTGAAATAAAAAAAAAATTGGTATCGACCTAATTTGTAAAAAAAGCACACAATTTAACAAAATTTATATAATTGTTTTGCTTATTAAAGATTAAACATATTAATATATATAATATATATATATATATATATATATATATATATATATATATATATATATTGTCATCAGTACATTTCTCTTGCAGTAAAATTTATGATGTATATAGTTGTATATATTATTATTTATTACTATTTCATCTGTGGATCTTCTGCTTATGGGAAGGTGTATAACAATTGAAGCATATTCAGTCTCTTCGGAGTTGATTATATTTCTAGTATATTAATTAAATGTCCACAGATATATATATATGAATACATACATAACATAGTAGAGTGAATAATGATGATATGAATGACGTCCTTCCCTTATGAATCTCTGTCGTCCGTCGTCTGTGTTTTCTCGTCTGCCGATATGTAATTCCTTAATTGGCCAGTTAATTATGCTAACTAAATTTCTAGGCCAAAAATTATTATTACAGCCAAATATAATTATACATATATATATATATGTGTGTGTGTGTGTGTGTGTGTGTATTGCCTCATGGTGACTTTGCGTGTAGGCTTGTTTTGTATGCATATTCGAACAAAGGTATATATGGTCAGTGGTCAGTGATTGACTTGAAACAGACTGGACTGTAATCGGTGTGTATGTTTGTATGTGTGTGAGAGAGAGAAAGATGTATATGTGAGTTGAGATATAATCCATGTTGGACAAAGGACGTGACCTTGTTATTGTGCAAAGCTTTTGTCTATGGACTCGGTTAGTAAATGATTATATGCATACTTTGTAATGACATACAGGTGTTGATATGTGAAAGGACTGTGAACCAGTCACTAGATTAAAAATGTAATGCCCTTACACATGACACATATGCACATAGTTATTTATATATATATGTATATGTATATATACACACACAGTGGCATAGTGAGGGGTGTGCAAGGGGGCATCATGCCCTGGGCGCCAAATGGTATATTTTACATATAATATTATATGGTTTTCGAATGGGGGGCGCTAAAAAGGTATTGTGCCCCAGGCGCGAGTTAAGCTCGCTACGCCACTGATATATATATACACACACAGTGGCATAGTGAGGGGTGGGCAAGGGGGCATCATGCCCCGGGCGCCAAATGGTATATTTTACATATAATATTATATGTTTTTCGAATGGGGGGGGGCGCTAAAAAGGTATTGTGCCCAAGGCGCGAGTTAAGCTCGCTACGCCACTGATATATATATATTTCCTTTCCCTTGATCTTCACCCCCATCCCATATACAACTCTGTATTTATATCCACAATAAAATCCATATTAACCCAACAATATGTCATGCACATGATATGAACAACATGGCTGTAACCACCCCATCCAAACAGATCTGATTTCAATACAACAAAAACCGCTTTGAAGCGTCATTGCAATTTATTATGAGAATTCATTTTGCTGGTGAAATAAAGAGAAATATATGTATAAAAAAAGATCAATAATCTGACTTCATCCAATGCATGATTATATCTCACACCTACACGATCTCAGAGGATCTCAAATTATGAAAGTATTTTGTTGCCATTATCATTTAATTTACTTGGTAACAAAATCTCATTAATGTTTCATTTAAAATAACAAACAAATAACTTATGTAAAACTTGAAATATCTTCTACATCTTGTTTTCTCTTTGGCCACATTAGTTGTTACTTATTCTAGTCATTATAAAATGAAAACACAAAATTTTGATTAAAGAAACTTAATTCTAACGATTTTTTGTATTATAAAGATGTAGGTTTTAAAATAATCTCTAACATTGTATGCATTAAATCAAATGTTTACAGGTTATAATCATGCATCACTAACTGTGGTGTAGACAGTTACAATTCCTAGTGAATTGACTTATAAGTTTCTGTAAGCACGATATAGTTTATTTATCTTGAAGTGAATTTAAAAAATAAACTTTTCTCTGGTCAACTTTATACATTCTACTAACTGTACCTTTGCATAGAGTTATATAGATTTAGATATTGTGTGTGTATATATAAATATATATATTATTTACTTTATTAAATCAAATGCAGAGTAGTTAAAACCAACAAAGAGTCGCGGCAAACTGAAGTTTTATAGGGGTAAAGTCGATGTATAATTGGTCTCCCTAGTAGTATGTATTTCTGATTGGGAGAAAATAGGAATGAAATATGTTTTCTTCAAATATTAAATTAGATCAAACATAAAATGATCTCTATGAAAATATGCATGAAAGGAATTATGATTGATCAGCAAGCTAGGTTAGTTTTGGTTTCGGGCAGATCCGATTTTTTCATGATTGTATTTAAAACTGGAATACTGTTGTATTAATTCTTTTCTTTCGATATAACGCAGAACCCACACCGATTTTATTTATATAGATAATTATATATCAGTGTAATATTGACGCTTACACAATCTACCTAATATCAGAGTAAAACTGAAGCTTAGCAAAAACTTACAATGTGTAACACATTACGGAATATTTTATTTTCGCTACCCATCTGTAAACGTGGGAAGTGACTGTAAGAATGGGATCTCTTAGATCCTAAAAACCACTAATGGGACTGTTTTTTTTTATGGTGCCCTATTTTAAATCCCACCACAGCCGATAGTGCGATGGCCATGGAGACACCACGAGAGATATAGTAGAGACTTTAACCAAGACTTGAAATATCCATTGGTTCTGTGTGTCTTTCTTAACGGAGATCGAACCAGGGATCCTCAGGTTGTCAGTCGAGCACTTAACCGCACGACCACCCATTCCCTGTAAGTAACAAACGTTTTACTTTTTGGAGAAAGGCGGTTTGTTTATTAAGAACATATTTATTTTCCATATCAAGTAATTTTAATGAAATACGCAGCCCACTGCTTTGAGATCCACTGCTGTCACACATTGTTTAATTAGAATGAAGATGCGATGGTAAAGTAGAATTTTATCCCGGTCAGATCTTGTTCCAGACTTTGAGATCCACTGCTGTCACGCATTGTTTAATTAGAATGAAGATGCGATGGTAAAGTAGAATTTTATCCCGCTCAGATCTTCTTCCCAACTGGGAGTTTCCAGGAGATCAAATACACAGATCGACATTTTCCTTCCTTCACTTGAAAAAAAAGTTCTTAGAATGATGAGAGAAGTTGGGTGAATATTTTAAACTGGTGGATTGTTTGTTGGACAACTTACCCACGTCTTTGTGTGTGTGCGTGCGTGTGTGTGCGTGTGTATATGTGTACACAGAAGAACTGGGTCGAAGTTCTGCATAGTGTCTGTTTTGTAACCAGTGGAGTGTTGTATAAATATCATTACATTCTGACGTAAGCGATTGCACTGGCCCCTCCACATTCAGCCGCTGGATGCTAAGATCAATTCGTTTATTTCCTTCCGTTGTGAATTCGACAATCGCCTTGGGCCCTCACTGTAAACTGTTTGATGCATGACGACCAATGAAAGCTTGCATCGATACATCATTACTGGCATATTTATCGTACAACTAGACAGGAATCGTGCATAAACAACACATTGCATGTGCTAGCATAACTGCATATGCAATTACATCTTATATGTACAATATCATTATACTTAAGACAGATACACACACATCACACAGTGGTACCAAATCAAACAAGGATTACGACATCATACATAGGTTCCAACATCACACATAGGTTCCAATATCACACTTAGGTTCAAACAGCACACATTGGTACAACATCAGACATAGGTTCCAACATTCACATAGGTTCCAACATCACACATAGGTTCCAACATTACAAATAGGTAGGTTTCAACATTACAAATATGTTCCAACATCACACATAACTTCCAACATCATACATATGTTCCAACATCATAATAGGTTCCAACATCACAAATATGTTCCAACATCTCACATAGGTTCCAATATCACACATATGTTCCAACATCACACATAGGTTCCAACAGCACAAATAGGTAGGTTTCAACATCACAAATATGTTCCAACATCAAACATAAGTTCCAACATCACACATAGGTTCCATATCATACATAAGTTCCAACATAACACATAACTTCCAACATCATACATATGTTCCAACATCATAATAGGTTCCAACATCACAAATATGTTCCAACATCTCACATAGGTTCCAATATCACACATATGTTCCAACATCACACATAGGTTCCAACAGCACAAATAGGTAGGTTTCAACATCACAAATATGTTCCAACATCAAACATAAGTTCCAACATCACACATAGGTTCCATATCATACATAAGTTCCAACATAACACATTGGTCCCAACTTCCTGATATATGTGCATCTACATAAAATTGTGCACAGACACATATTGACTATCAACCCTTTCAGAACATACACAGTTTCTCTGTAACCACCATACACATTTATCTCCTCTTTAACCACTATACACCATAATCTTCCCTGTAACAACCATACACCATGATCTCCCCTATCACCACACACACACACCCACACACACACACACACATCTACGTCTCGTTTACCCGGAACATCTCGGACTACACAACAGACCCGTAGCGTGCGGGATGGGGGCCGGGCTTCCTGTATTTTGTCTGGCCCCCCTCTGCTTATTTGTTATATTTAGTAAAATGTATTACCTGCTCCCCCCCCCCTTGCTATTGCCTTGCCCCTTCTGTAGAATGCATGGCCCCTGCTGTAGAATGCCTGCCCCCTGCTGTAGAATGCCTGCCCCTGCTGTAGAATGCCTGGCCCCCGCTGTAGAATGCCTGGCCCCTGCTGTAGAATGCCTGGCCCCTGCTGTAGAATGCCTGGCCCTGCTATATAATTTTCCCGCTACGGGGCTGCTGACAACCATCTCACTGTCAAGTGTTAACATTTCTATCCAGCAGTGTACACCATTTAGCACAGGCTGTGTGACCAGAACTCTGTACACAGTATATCAAATGAGTTTCCCTGTGACCAGAACTCTGTACACAGTATATCAAATGAGTTTCCCTGTAACCAGTACTCTGTACACAGTATATCAAATGAGTTTCCCTGTGACCAGAACTCTGTACACAGTATATCAAATAAGTTTCCCTGTGACCAGAACTCTGTACACAGTATATCAAATGAGTTTCCCTCAGTTCAGACATGGACCAGAACTCTGTACACAGTATATCAAATGAGTTTCCCTTAGTTCAGACGTAGACCAGAACTCTGTATACAGTATATCAAATGAGTTTCCCTCAGTTCAGACGTAGACCAGAACTCTGTATACAGTATATCAAATGAGTTTCCCTCAGTTCAGACGTAGACCAGAACTCTATACACAGTATATCAAATGAGTTTCCCTGTGACCAGAACTCTGTACACAGTATATCAAATGAAATTCCCTCAGTTCAGACATAGACCAGAACTCTGTACACAGTATATCAAATGAGTTTCCCTTAGTTCAGACGTAGACCAGAACTCTGTATACAGTATATCAAATGAGTTTCCCTCAGTTCATACGTAGACCAGAACTCTGTACACAGTATATCAAATGAGTTTCCCTGTGACCAGAACTCTGTACACAGTATATCAAATGAGTTTCCCTCAGTTCAGACATAGACCAGAACTCTGTACACAGTATATCAAATGAGTTTCCCTCAGTTCAGACATAGACCAGAACTCTGTACACAGTATATCAAATGAGTCTCCCTGTGACCAGAACTCTGTACACAGTATATCAAATGAGTTTCCCTCAGTTCAGACATAGACCAGAACTCTGTACACAGTATATCAAATGAGTTTCCCTCAGTTCAGACATAGACCAGAACTCTGTACACAGTATATCAAATGAGTTTCCCTCAGTTCATACGTAGACCAGAACTCTGTACACAGTATATCAAATGAGTTTCCCTGTGACCAGAACTCTGTACACAGTATATCAAATGAGTTTCCCTCAGTTCAGACATAGACCAGAACTCTATATACAGTATATCAAATGAGTTTCCCATAGTTCATACGTAGACCAGAAATCTGTATACAGTATATCAAATGAGTTTCCCTCAGTTCAGACGTAGACCAGAACTCTGTACACAGTATATCAAATGAGTGTCCCTGTGACCAGAACTCTGTACACAGTATATCAAATGAGTTTCCCTGTGACCAGAACTCTGTACACAGTATATCAAATGAGTTTCCCTCAGTTCAGACATAGACCAGAACTCTGTACACAGTATATCAAATGAGTTTCCCTGTGACCAGAACTCTGTACACAGTATATCAAATGAGTTTCCCTGTCACCAGAACTCTGTGCACAGTATATCAAATGAGTTTCCCTGTGACCAGAACTCTGTACACAGTATATCAAATGAAATTCCCTCAGTTCAGACATAGACCAGAACTCTGTACACAGTATATCAAATGAGTTTCCCTTAGTTCAGACGTAGACCAGAACTCTGTATACAGTATATCAAATGAGTTTCCCTCAGTTCAGACGTAGACCAGAACTCTGTACACAGTATATCAAATGAGTTCCCTTAGTTCAGACGTAGACCAGAACTCTGTATACAGTATATCAAATGAGTTTCCGTGTGACCAGAACTCTGTACACAGTATATCAAATGAGTTTCCCTGTGACCAGAACTCTGTACACAGTATATCAAATGAGTTTCCCTGTGACCAGAACTCTGTACACAGTATATCAAATGAGTTTCCCTGTGACCAGAACTCTGTACACAGTATATTAAATGAGTTTCCCTGTGACCAGAACTCTGTACACAGTATATCAAATGAAATTCCCTCAGTTCAGACATAGACCAGAACTCTGTACACAGTATATCAAATGAGTTTCCCTTAGTTCAGACGTAGACCTGAACTCTGTACACAGTATATCAAATGAGTTTCCCTTAGTTCAGACGTAGACCAGAACTCTATACACAGTATATCAAATGGGTTTCCCTTAGTTCAGACGTAGACCAGAACTCTGTACACAGTATATCAAATGGGTTTCCCTCAGTTGAGACGTAGACCAGAACTCTGTACACAGTATATCAAATGAATTTCCCTTAGTTCAGACGTAGACCAGAACTGTGTACACAGTATATCAAATGAATTTCCGATAGTTTAGACGTAGACTAGAACTCTGTACACAGTATATCAAATGAATTTCCCTTATTTCGGACGTAGACCAGAACTCTGTACACAGTACATCAAATGAGTTTCCTTTAGTTCAGACGTAGACCAGAACTCTGATACAGTGTAAATTTCATCAAAGTTGTCTTTTATTTCCCCCACCATCCAGGGGACGTAAATCTCTGGGAGTAATCTCCTATAATAAGTTACCATAGAAACGTAGGCCAGAATCAAGTGCGTTAAGTTTAATACTTACTTCAATGTCTCGTGAAGGAGTTGGATTATAGATAGATAGATAGATAGACAGACAGACAGACAGACAGACAGACAGACAGACAGATAGATAGATAGATAGATAGATAGATAGATAGATAGATAGATAGATAGATAGATAGATAGATAGATAGATAGATAGATAGATAGATAGATAGATAGATAGATAGGTAGATAGATAGATAGATAGATAGATAGATAGATAGATAGATAGATAGATAGATAGATAGATAGATAGATAGATAGATAGATAGATAGATAGATAGATAGATAGATAGATAGATAGATAGATAGATAGATAGATAGATAGATAGATAGATAGATAGATAGATAGATAGATAGATGAACCAAGGTGTTGTTTGGTCAGCATAGTCTACAAAATGTCAATTCATTTCTTTATTACAAGACAGAAGTTGTTGTGCCAATATAAAACTGTCACGATGAAAGCTGACATCATTTTCCTCTAGATTGGCCTGGCCCAAAGAACAACATAAAATGCCAAACTGGAACCCTTCAGACCAGTATTTGGACCAGTATTCAGACCAGCAGTCCGTGAACGTTTTACCCTAACCCCAATAAATTTGTTCTCTCCCGTTACTCATAAACCCATATCCGTTCTAATGGACATACACGAACAAGACACGTGACTAAACCCCCCTCTACCAGATAGGACTTTTTAAAAAAAAGTTGATAACGGCCTTAATGAAGAGGTCCTAAAAATCTACATTTGACCAGCCATTCACCCCCCCCCCCGTCCCTCGCATTATAACGCCACTGGAAATATCTTTGTTTGTATTCACTTCTCATGATTGTTGGTTGGCGTCTAACAATTTTTTTCTTCCCCCCTCCCTCCCCCCATTTAAATTAATTGTACCCTGTCCAGTGACATTAGGCTTCAAGCTGACCAATATATACATGTTGCAGTGAAAGACGTGTATGTGGTGAAGCCATTATTGGCAGATTGCTTTAAGTTGTATGGAGTACGAGCTAACGGGGTCACACATACAACTTTTATTTTTAAAATCAAATCGATCATGCAATCTATAAAAATCTGGCACGGCACCAATTTTTTTTTTTTAAATGGTGTATAGCCCTGGTTCTCAAACTTTTGAGAGCCACTGATGCATAGCGATGGTATGAGCTGTATGTGAGTTGTGTGTGTGTGAGTTGTGTGTGAGTTGTGTGTGAGCTGTGTGTGAGTTGTGTGTGAGCTGTGTGTGAGATGTGTGTGAGTTGTGTGTGAGCTGTGTGTGAGTTGTGTGAGTTGTGTGTGATTCGTGTGTGAATTGTTGTGTGAGTTGTGTGTGACTTGTGTGTGAGCTGTGTGTGAGTTGTTGTGTGAGTTGTTGTGTGAGCTGTGTGTGAGCTGTGTGTGAGCTGTGTGTGAGCTGTGTGTGAGTTGTTGTGTGAGCTGTGTGTGAGCTGTGTGTGAGCTGTGTGTGAGCTGTGTGTGAGTTGTGTGTGAGCTGTGTGTGAGCTTTGTGTGAGCGGTGTGTAAGCTGTGTGTAAGTTGTTGGCACGGCGCCAATTTTTTTTTAAATGGTGTGTAGCCCTGGTTCTCAAACTTTTGAGAGCCACTGGTGAATAGCGATGGTATGAGCTGTGTGTGAGTTTTTTGTGTGTGAGTTGTGTGTGAGTTGTGTGTGAGTTGTGTGTGATTTGTGTGTGAGATGTGTGTGAGTTGTGTGTGAGCTGTGTGTGAGCTGTGTGTGAGCTGTGTGTGAGTTGTGTGTGAGTTGTTGTGTGAGCTGTGTATGAGCTGTGTGTGAGTTGTGTGTGAGTTGAGTGTGAGTTGTGTGTGACGCTTTGTGTGAGCTGTGTGTCAGCTGTGTGTAAGTTGTTGTGTGAGTTGTGTGTGACGTGTGTGTGAGTTGTGTGTGAGCTGAGTGTGAGCTGTGTGAGCTGTGTGTGAGCTGTGTGTGAGTTGTGTGTGAGCTGTGTGTGAGCTGTGTGTGAGTTGTGTGTGAGTTGTGTGTGAGTTGTTGTGTGAGCTGTGTGTGAGCTGTGTGTGAGTTGTGTGTGAGTTGTTGTGTGAGCTGTGTATGAGCTGTGTGTGAGTTGTGTGTGCGTTGTGTGTGAGTTGTGTGTGAGCTTTGTGTGAGCTGTGTGTGAGTTGTGTGTGAGTTGTTGTGTGAGCTGTGTGTGAGTTGTGAGTTGTGTGTGAGTTGTGTGTGAGCTGTGTGTGTGAGCTGTGTGTGAGTTGTGTGTGAGCTGTGTGTGAGCTGTGTGTGACTTTTGTGCGAGTTGTGTGTAAGTTGTGTGTCAGTTGTGTGATGGGGGAGCTCATGACGGTAAGTTTTCCTTGTCGACTTACCTGTCAGTCGATGTTTACTATTGCCACATAAGACTGTTTTCCCTCCTAACGTTGTTTTTTTTTTTACTCTGTTCAATTTCTGGCAACTGTTCGGTCGATACACGAAATTTCATTTTTTTTAATTATTTAGAAAAATAGTCAATGTATGTTGAAATTGTATTTCATAGTGAGACAAGATTATACGACACCACACATATATAGGACACACACTGCATATTTAAAACACAAAACCGTACATGTCACTGCAAAATGTATGCTTAAAACACTATACTATACTTGTATTCGAAGTAAGAAACTATTGAATACATGTATAAGAAACTACACAATACACGTATAAGACACTACACTATACATGTATATGACATTACACAATACATGTATAAGACAATACACAATAGATGTATAGCATAGTGCAGAATACATGTATAAAACAATACACAGTACGTGAATATCGATCGCACTACACAATACATGTATAAGACACTACACAATACATGTATAAGACACTACACAATACATGTATAAGACAATACAGAAAACATGTTTAAGACACTGCACACATATGTATAAACCTATACACATTACATTCATAACACATACCCAATACATTAATAAACTATTAGACAATACATATATAAAACACTAGAAATGTATAAGACATTGCACAATACATGTATAAAATAATATTTTACGATAATATAGTGCATTCATGGCTCTACGCTTTACAGTACTATTATTATGTGTAGGACACAAATACATGGACAGGAGACACAATACATGTTGGGAGCATTACACAATACACTTAGGGGACACATAATACATGTGTATGGAGCTATCTCCAGTTATCAACAGCGAAGTGTCTGTGAGCCGGTGTCTGGTCAACGTTATAAGCCTTTTCTGAGGGAGTGTTGGGAGGGGTGGGGGGTTGGACGAATCAATAGAATTTTCAGCTGGCCGAGTGAGACCTTAATACTCAGCCATTGTACCTCCTGGCAGAACAGATGAATGGCTTGCTCGTTCTGTGTGTTTGTTGTGGAGAGGCTCAGCATATTGCGTGTGTGGTTGCGTGCGTGCGCTTTGAAGTGAGCCACAGTACGGGGTGTTTTTTTTTTGCTGACGTCATCGATTTTATGTTTTATTTTACCAAAGACTCTGTGAGTTATTTTGGCTAAGTACAAAGTAATCCACCACTCTGTGAGTTTATTTTGGCTAAGTACAAAGTAATCCACCACAATTAAACTATTGGATGTGGGTTGTTGATTTTTATTATAATCTTTTTTTTTTATTGGTCTAGGAATGAAGGGGAAGGTAACCGTGAATATTCAGCAATGTCCTAATTATATGATCAATTATTCTCTCCCCTTGTCCTGAGAGAGCTCTTCGGCACTTCAATAACTTGCTCAGGATGAAAAATGGAACTTTTATTTTATTTAACATAGAGGGTAAGACTGTGCCAAATATTCCAGGGAGGGGAAATAAATCAATAAAGATAAAAAGCAGTGCCTTCCAAAACTCAGAGCTGAAGGCGTACTGGAAAAATTAGCGTCGGAATGGTACTTCGGGTTTTGCGGACTCACAGGGCGCGAAACTAGGAAGAGGCGCCCAAAGAGCACTGATAAATGTCATTTGCACTTTTTAGACTGGGTGGAGGGCGTCAAAATTGTAATTGCACAGGGCGCCAAAATAGATAACTACGGCTCTGATTGGTAGTCCTGTATAAAATATTTGGTTGATTGATTTATTAACTGTTGATTGATTTATTAACTGTTGATTGATTTATTAACTGCTGATTGATTTATTAACTGTTTATTGATTTATTAACTATTGATTGATTGATTTATTAACTGTTGATTGATTTATTAATTGTTGATTGATTTATTAAATGTTGATTGATTTTTTAATTGTTGATTGATTTATTAACTGTCGATTGATTTATTAACTGTTGATTGATTTATTAACTGTTGATTGATTATTAACTGTTGATTGATTTATTAACTGTTGATTGATTTATTAACTGTTGATTGATTATTAACTGTTGATTGATTTATTAACTGCTGATTGATTTATTAACTGTTGATTGATTTACTCATAGAAATTGACTTTTTTAATAGACTGGGTAAAAAATTAATAGCATAACATAATTTTCAATTAATTAAACCTTAATTTAATTTCCTTCTAGATTGCGGACCTGTTATTCTCCTTGTAGATTCCGGAACTGTTATTTTCATTCTAGATTCCGGACCTGTTATTCTCCTTCTAGATTCCGGACCTGTTATTCTCCTTCTAGATTCCGGAACTGTTATTTTCATTCTAGATTCCGGACCTGTTATTCTCCTTCTAGATTCCGGACCTGTTATTCTCCTTCTAGATTCCGGAACTGTTATTTTCATTCTAGATTCCGGACCTGTTATTTTCATTCTAGATTCCGGACCTGTTATTTTCATTCTAGATTCCGGACCTGTTATTTTAATTATAGATTCCGGACCTGTTATTTTCATTCTAGATTCCGGACCTGTTATTTTCATTCTAGATTCCGGACCTGTTATTTTCATTCTAGATTCCGGACCTGTTATTTTCCTACTAGTTTCAGGGCCTTTTATTTGAACGTTAATTAGTTAGAATCAATACTACTAGAATCATGGTCGTGTGGTGAAGGGTATCTAACGCTCGACTGTTGGTATAAAAGGTCATGGGTTTAATCCTCGATGAGAGACTCGTATCCAGGAGACATTTCCCATAACGACCCAGATTGAAATGATTACCTGTCATTAGTTGGGGCAGCATGTTCGTTGTCGTAGTCACCTGCCTCTATGCCCCCCCGGTGGTGCCTCCTTAGCCATCGCCCTTCCGGGTATGATGGGGATAAAGAGGGGCACCATAAAACTATTCTATGAAATCTAAGAAATACACACCTCTACGTACATGGACTTAACACCAACAAAATTAATTCATCTCAATTTTCAATATGCTGGGAACATGATAAAGTAACATGATAAAGTAACGAGATAAAGTAACGTGATAAAGTAACGTGATGAAGTAACATGATAAAGGACCGTGATAAAGGCAGTGGCGTAGTGAGGAGGGGTGGTCATCATGCCCCGGGCGCTACTCACAAAGGGGTGCCAAGTGGTATTGTTTACATATAATAATGTATGGTTTTTGAATGTGAGGCGGTTGAAAGGTATTGTACCCCGGGCGCGAGTTAAGCTCGCTGCGCCACTAATTAAAGGTATCCAAGTTCACTACTGTCGCAGACATAACATAAATGTCCATGTTATGTTTTGACAACGGAGCTTAGCAGTTGTTGTTAGTTTGTTGTTGTTATTTTGTTGTTGCTATTTTATTGTTGTTTTTTTTTTGTGCTTTGTCCAATGAAGTGAAAAATTATTTTACATAAAAAAAATATCAACGATTAATCAGATTTGACGTAAAGTTTGACTTTATATAACTGCCACGAATCACTCGAAATTTCCCTTCGATTTATTCCATCATGTCATCAGTTTGTAAAAAAAAAACATGCTATAGACAAGATAGGCTACATTATTTCCGAGTGTCTGCTATAGAGAAGTGGAGATTACAATTAACGACATGTGTGTATGTATTATGGATTAATACACGCGTTTAAAATACACGTGTATGTACACTTAAAGTATATCATATAGATTAATCAGCCATGCGTGTCAAATCGTAGTTGTTGTTGTTTGGGCAGTCAATAATGGAACTGTTCAACGATCGTGTTCAGTGGCGCATGTCATTGTCAGCATGTCACCACGTACGTACACATGTCACACGGAGAAATTTATAGAAATGTATCTGATACATTCGTTATCCATGAGGTCACTCGGTCATACATGTGTTGCTGCACAGTCAGTCAGGGATAGAGTAGAAGGGAAGGTGTAGGGGGTTGCAACTGGTACATTGCTCTGACGCCCTAGATCAGGGGGTCTGGTGGGCTGGACATAAAGTAGTTGGATGGAGTGTTGACATGAACTTTAAAAAATGAATTAAAGCTAAACGTCATAGCATAAATAGCTAGCGCTGTGCTTTACTCTTAAATGAGTGCAGGGCCACCGGTGGGATAACACAATCCGGCGTGCCCCGCGGGCTGACTTAGATACTGTTAGGTTGGGAGGTGCCCCGGGGGTGGGGACATCTTGCTTAACAGGTAATATTTTTTTTTAGTCATACATATAATTTGAATAAAATATTTAAATAATTGATCATTTCATTTTTTAAGGAGCTTTAGCGTTTTGGTCGCGTTATGTTCGCGTTTTGGTCGCGTTATGGTCGCGTTTTGGTCGCCCTGCTGGGGTCTGGAGTTTCACTTAGCAGCTCTAGTCAGAATGCCAAATGAAACATTAATACTGAATTGAAAGAGAGTAACCATGTTGTTGTTAGTTATCTTGTTCATGTTCAAGCATGTTTGGGTTACTATTTTGGTAATGCGTCTTGTGTAATATTTTCTGATTCTGAATTCTTCAAGTGTACGATTTCGTTGAATGTAAAGGTTGCGGGGTCTTGATGTAAACTCAGAGGTTGAGTTATTACAAGAAAGGGGGGGGGGAAGTGGGAATACGCAGAGCTTTGGGTGGTTTCCATATGCAGGGCATAGAGTTGAGTTTTTGTAGCACCGAGGTAATAACAGATTCTCTCAACACGCCCCTGCCCTTAGAGCTTTATGTTGTTGCCCTAGTTACGCCACTGTTAAACTATACCAACCAGCTTTCCCTGTGAGGAAACACTAATGAGCTCTTCGTTCGTTCCACAACTATATCTGCGTGCGTGATAGCTATGGATGCATTACGGGGCGGGGGGGGGGGGCATAAATAGGAGAGTTCAGGGTCGCAGAAAGGAGGTGGGACATTGTGACCATTTTTCAAGGGGTCCCGAGCCTTGAGGAGACCCTCGTCGCTTTCGAAATGTATTTACATTCATTTATTTGGCTGCTAGATTGAAGGTAATTGGGTCACGGTGCCCCAATGGTGGTATTTTATCCGCGTGGCCCTAGATTTTTCTCACTTCTGCCCCTGGTGAGTTGATCGACCCCATAGCCTTGGCGCCACCGAGTCTTCCTAATCATTACTTTTTTTTTTCAATAAAATCTTTTACAATTTGTTTAGAAAAAAAGATCAAAAAACACATATCACTTTTAAGCGTAAAAATAATTATCTCCGTGCCTCAACTTCAAAGCCAGATTTAAGTTACATAATTCTTGCCAGGTTGTTAGGAACAGAAAGAAAGAGAAACATTGGCACCAAATTCTTTAAAACAAAGTCTAACAAAACAAATAATCCGTTTTAAAAAAAGTTGTTTGAGCGCCATAAAAAAAACAGAATGTGTTTATAGTTCTACAACAACTCAGCGTTTGTTTGTTTTCGTGTTATTTCGTGAGGCTTAAGATATTTTTTGTTTAAAATCAAACCTCATTGTTGTATTTTGTTGTTGTTGTTGTTGTAAGTCTGTCATCAAAGCACAATCATGACTTGAAGACTTGTACAATCATGACTTGAAGACGTGTACAATCATGACTTGAAGACTTGTACAATCATGACTTGAAGACTTGTACAATCATGACTTGAAGACTTGTACAATCATGACTTGAAGACTTGCACAATCATGACTTGAAGACTTGTTAGCAATCTATGTTTTTTTTTTTTTGTTTTTTAGCCATGTCTTAGATTGGTTTTTTTTTCTGTCTTCTTTAAATAAAGTCTAACTTTCAGGAGCAAGATTTGAAATCCATAATCTTTGCGTTATATAACAGACATCAATCGATCGAATACACCCCCTCCCTCTCCGCACTAGAATTAATAATTTAATACTAGTCTATATAAATGTATAAATATGTATGTATGCATATATATAAGTTAATTTGAATGGGATATTAAAGGGAGAAAACTGTTAATTCCTCATAGCAAGGAACGAAAACTGGCCAGAGCAATTTTTCACATCGAGAGATTCCATTCATCTGTCATAGTTTACTTATATCAATTTTACTGATATCAAATTTACTGATATCAGATACAATCATATCAAATTTACTGTATCAAATTTACTTATATCAAATATACTGATATCAAATATACTGATATCAAATATACTGATATCAATTGACTGATATTAAATTTACTGATATCAAATTTACTGATATCTAATTTACTGATATCAATTGACTGATATTAAATTTACTGATATCAAATTTACTGATATCTAATTTACTGTTATCAAATTTACTGATATCTGCCATTACTTACTGATATTGGCCATAATTTACTGATGTCAAATGTACTTATATGCCATAATTTACTGATATATGCTATAATTTACTGATATATGCCATAATTTACTGATATCCAATTTACTGATATCAAATTTACTGATATATACCATAATTTACTTATATCAAATTTACTGAAATATGCCATAATTTACTGATATATGCAATAATTTACTGATATCAAATTTACTGATATCGAATTTACTGATATCAAGATTCAGACGGACACCAACGATAAGCTCTTATTTTACTATTTTATTTAACGCCCTGTACAATCACAACTTCTCTGGGAGGGCTTCAGAGTTTTAGTTTTTTATTTTCGTTTCCCTTTTTTTTTCCCCTTCTCCTTTTTTTTTTTACTCTTTTGTAAACAATCAGGTGACCAAACTACTTCTGGCGTCGGGCCTGGCTGATGCTATCTACCGAGCGGGATGAACCCCTTTTTTGTTTATTTCCCGCGTCACGCCGGCTAATGACGTTGTAGTGGAGGAAGACACACGGCTAGTGGAGTAGATGAGCGCATGCGTGTATGTGAGTGGAGGTGGGAGAGGATATGGAGCATGGGTGTGTGAGTCCTATGACGTAACAGGACGTCTGCTGTATACAAATTTATTGACAGAGATTGAGACCCACACCCGGTGATTAGACAGTTTCCTTGACATTGAATGACGCCCCCACCCCTGTGCTCAAATGTAGACGTCGAGAAAAGATTGAGTTGATCGAAATACTGAGCCACAATTACGATTACGAATACTAGGGTCGTTCTACAAATGCGACTATTCCACTATGTACATTGGCACGTCACTATCTATGAGTGTGCACATTAAATATAGGAAATGGCGTAGGCTGTTGTTCATTTATGTCACGTTTTTTTCAAAGCTGTTGTTACAAGGTGTGTCCTTTACTACACAGCATTCTTTAAGATACATCATTCTTTATGATACACCAATCCTTTTTTATACACCATTCTTTATGTTACACCATTCTTTAGGATACACCATTCTTCATGATACACCAATCTTTATGTTACACCATTATTTGGGATACACCATTCTTCATGATACACCATTCTTTATGATACACGGAATAGAGCACACCCATTTTTACAATGAACCGTCCTACTGTGATAAACAGGTATATACATATTGTCAAACATTTGACTCAGAATAAAAACATATACCATACCAGGGGCAGGGTGAACCAACCAATAGGTTTATTAGACTTTTAGCCTCAGGCCGTGAAGAAAAGTCGGCTTTCATTAAAATGTATCAGACTGTAGTGACCCTCCGTGATTGGTTATTAACTCAAACTGTAATGACCCTCCGTGATTGGTTATCAAATCAAACTGTAATGATTCTCCGTGATTGGTTATTAAATCAAGCTGTAATGATTCTCTGTGATTGGTTATTAAATCAAACTGTAATGATTCTCCGTGATTGGTTACCAAGAAAAATTTGAATAATCTTTGTGTCTTCTGGAAACAGATGTAATATGGGAAATGTGGAAGTATACACAATCCATTCTACAGATGATATGTTAAACTATTTTGTTTGCATAATTAAGGTTTTTGTTTGTACCAGCATAACGCACCTAAGGCAGCCTAAATACAGCCATGAATCTAGCATTGTCCATTATAGAATGTGAGTAGAAAATCTCAGTTTTTTTTTTCTGTCATTTAATTTATCAGATAGATCTAATATCTGCACAAAAACACTTTTTCAGAGGATCTTTCAGCTTGTATGGATATCAGATACAACTTCAGTCTATACCAGGGTTCATTAATTTGTTACACCCATTGGTTCATTCTATACCAGGTTTCATAAATTTTTACACCCCTCGGTTCATTCTATACCAGGGTTCATTAATTTGTTACACCCCTCGGTTCATTCTATACCAGGGTTCATTAATTTGTTACACCCCTCGGTTCATTCTATACCAGGGTTCATTCGTTTGTTACACCCATCGGTTCATTCTATACCAGGGTTCATTAATTTGTTACACCCATTGGTTCATTCTATGCCAGGGTTCATTAATTTGTTACACCCATTGGTTGATACTATACCAGGGTTCATTAATTTGTTACACCCATTGGTTGATACTATACCTGGGTTGGGTTCTTGTACTGTTTACACCCGTCGGTGATCATTTATTTCCATTGTTTCGGTTACATACCTGTAACTGGTAACATTTCTTACAAAACTCTCGCCTCTCGGTGTATACATTTGGATTTGAAAGAGAGAGAAGAGATTACATCTTCCAGCAGACGACACCCGCAACAGTAAATATAAACAATGATGACTGAACAGCACGGGATGGGTGTGGTGGGGGGGGGCAAAGTTTGATTTATAAAATGGGTAAACTATGTTGTCAGCGCTCGTGGATAATCTAGATGAGTGCACACATGCGCGTCTGAGTGAGCAGAATTATTTAGAAAGAAAAATAGTTGCGTGTGGTCTTAAGTTGTTTTTATTTTTTTTTTTTGGTCATATTTTTTGTCCCCTGTAGACTAGGAACTTTGATACCTAGACTGTGTCATATCTAGTGTGTTAGGAACGCTGGGACATTTAGAATGAGTCATATCAAGACTGTGTCATATCTAGACTGTGTCATATCTAGACTGTGTCATATCTAGACTGTTTCATATCTAGACTGTGTCATATCTAGACTGTGTCATATCTAGACTGTGTCATATCTAGACTGTGTCATATCTAGACTGTGTCTTATCGAGTGTGTTAGTAACGCTGTGACATCTAGAATGAGTCATATCAAGACTGTGTCATATCTAGACTGTGTCATATCTAGACTGTTTCATATCTAGACTGTGTCTTATCGAGTGTGTTAGTAACGCTGTGACATCTAGAATGAGTCATATCAAGACTGTGTCATATCTAGACTGTGTCATATCTAGACTGTTTCATATCTAGACTGTGTCTTATCGAGTGTGTTAGTAACGCTGTGTGTGACATCTAGAATGAGTCGGATCTAGACTCTTTAGCAATTGTGTTGGATTTATATTGTGTCAGAACTAGTTTCCTCGTGACTGGTTTAGACTTATAACAATAAGTGTCTAATATTTGGATTGGCTAACCGGGGTAAATCACCCCAAACGGGGTAACAGTAAAATTAATCAGGGTAATGACAACTCACCGGATAAAATTGAATGTATATTAAAAAGAGAATTACGAGCGTAAAAGGGTATTTTAAAATTTACCGGCCCATGGGATGGTTGGTATTTGACTCAATCAATCGTGTTAATATATGTTTTGAATTACAAATCGATTTCTACTGGTCGTTGAGTTCGATTTATTTCATGCATGTTGCTGCTTTTACACGGTGTTGAGTTAAATTTGTCTCATGCATGTTGCTGCTTTTACACGGTGTTGAGTTAAATTTGTCTCATGCATGTTGCTGCTTTTACACGGTGTTGAGCTAGATCTATTTCATGCATGTTGCTGCTTTTATACGGTGTTGAGTTAGATTTATTTCATGCATATTGCTGCTTTATACGGTGTTGAGCTAGATTTATTTCATGCATGTTGCTGCTTTTACACGGTGTTGAGTTAAATTTATTTCATGCATGTTGCTGCTTTTATACGGTGTTGAGTTAGATTTATTTCATGCATGTACGGTGTTGAGTTAGATTATTGTCAAGGATGCTGGTGCATATGTTGATGTCTTTGCTGTAGCGACCAGACTAATGGATCACCCTATTCAACGTATCGTTTAATCTAGTTATTTAAAGATCTGCTTACTTATGAGTTCATGTCTGGGTAGTTCATCTCCTTGTCTGACATTACATAATCTTGTGATAAACAGGTTGTTATTTGCTTTATCTTTACAGTTTCTTCTGTGTAAATGTAAGTTTATGTAAACATTTTTTCCAGCTTAAAAAGTGATGATGCGATGCCAAAATTTTAATCGATTACTATATCACTACTGATTATTCTCTAGAATACCTATTGAGCCTATCTAAGTACGATTTAGATGACTCCCCCCCCGCCGCGCTTTTATATGTATAAATGTATCCAACAATGAACTAAAAACGTGTAGTTTGAAAGTAAAAGATGTAAATGTGCTAGAGAAGTTTATTGAATTAATACCTCACTGGCACACGCCCATAAAATCATCACTTCCTGCGGGTTAAAGTTTTGACCCACTTTGGTAAGGGGCCACAAATTAACATCACTAGAGTGCAAGGCAGGACTGAATTGTATTACACTCATTATATAGGTAGGTAGTCGGGGGTGTTTGATTTTATATCTTATAACGGAATTGAACAAAAGTGAACGATATATATATTTTTTTTTTGGAGAGTGGGTTGAAGGGTCATTTAATTAGTGAAAAAGGGAGGGTTCTTTATATTAGTGGAAAAGGGAGGGTTCATTATATTAGTGTAAAAGGGAGGGTTCATTATATTGGTCGAAGAGGGAGGGTTCATTTTTTATGAAACCCTCGTCATAAGCACTCGTGTGAGTTCATCGAATACACACTAACCTTTAACCCTAATATGTATGAGTTATGCTTAAGCTAAATATTGAAGGGTGGGGTGGAGGGGGGGAAATTATTAGGGTGTCAATCAAAAACGGTTGAATTGCTTTGTTGGGTTTTTTTTTTTTTTTTTTTGAAAGAAATGAAATTGTTAGGAAAATAGGAAGAAATAAAAACTTCGGCAAATGTCAAACTCAAGGCTCATTTACTAACCTAATTATTTAAAAAGAAAAAAGAGAGAGGGACAGCCTAGGGTGTGGATGGATCGTTGAACAGTTAGATAATTGTCAGATGTGGCTGATAAAAGGACAAGACATGTTTTCTTAGATGTTGTATGTGTGTGTCTGTTTTGGTATGACATTCAGATCAGTTAATTGTTGTTTGTTTAATTTGTTGTTTTCAGAACTTTTCATTTTAAATGTAAAGCGAAAAATAAATGAATATTCTTATTTTTTTCTCACCGCTTGATTGTGTTCAACACAGGTGATTTTTTTAAAAATAAATAATTTAGGTTGACCTGAAAAGATTAATGTATTAGACCACTTGAAAGCTTCACTGTTTAACCAGGTAGATGTAAAGCTGACACTTTTGTGAGGCATTTATTTATTTATCATCCTTCGTTCTGAACTTCGGTATTAATGTCTGCCGATGTATTGATCCACTGAATGATGTACAGATAGTTACCTTGAACGACGTAAAGACACAAATAGAGTAAAAGAAAAGAAAAGAAATATTTTTTTAATTCATCACTTTTGATGTCGCTTTACTTTGTCTTTTATGTATATATGTGTTTTACTTTGTCTTTTATGCATATGTGTGTTTTAAGCACATAAAAAAATTGTCAGAACAATAAAAAAAATTGGACAAAAAAAGGATTTTTAACAACACGGTATTATTCAAATGCACTTAAAAGGACAAAATAAATTTTTCGCACACACTACGATTTCCTTTCAATTTCTCATGTCTACAAACAAACAAAAAAAAAGCGTGGGCGTGAAGGTACTAATCGTTAGCCACATCGAGCGTATAAAAAATTGAATCTTTTAAAGATAAACTTCACCACTGCGCTATAGTGAGGCGCTTAGACAAGATTGTTTTTTTTTTTGTCTTCAAATTGTTTTAAAACTAAACTTTTTTAAGGGTCTCTTGCACTCACCAAGGAGCCTGTCGCACTCACTCAGGCTCCTCTTGACCTCACTAAAGGGCCTCTTGCACTCACCCGGGTGCCTCTTGCACTCACCCAGGTGCATCTTCCGCTCACCCACAGGTATCTTGAACTCGCGCAAGAGCCCCTTGCACTACTATGGCCACCTCTAAACCAGTGTTTCCAGCTTAGCGGGTTTCACGTTTTTTTTATTTTGAGCGATGGTTTTTGCGCATCGGTGGAAGTTTTTCACGTGTAATTGAGCTGGATTCGGGTGGCTTCAAAATTTAAAATGATCCATAAAATATTCAATTACAAGTGATTGTTGACATTCTTCTTCAGGAATGGTGGGTTTTCAGTGGATATTTTTCAAACTTTTTATGGTTATTATATAAAAAGTCCTGGCAACACTTTTCTAAAATCCTAACCTCCAGCCAGTTATAACAAATGTTTTGTTCCTTCTGCAGGCAAGTGCCCAGTTGCCCTCCCTACACTTTCTGTTTTCTTTTTCCACTTTGTTCCGGTGTCAATTAATTTGTTATAATATTTTTTAACATAAAACCCACTGTGTTCATAGTTTGTACACACATATGTATGTTAGCCATCGCTTCAGTTTCCATATAACCTGGTGACGTTCATGTCTGAACTACTGAACTATGAACTTTGCCCGCTGTAATGATGTAAAGCTGCTCTACTTGTGTCGAGCTTCGCACTGTGACGTTTATTTTTTTAAAAGAGTGGAATGTCCCCCCCCCCCGCCACTTGCTGTTGGCTGCTACATGAATCCTCTTTACAACTTAACAGAAGGCAATATTTACACAATATGTTGCTACTTTCAATGACATAACCTTACCCCTATTTGTGTCTTCCATTCTCAAAGAAAGTATTTTAAAATTTAAAAAAAAAACCTTTTCCTACCTGAATTCTTTCCTATGTAATTGTACAAGAGAAAAAAAATAGTGGTAAGAAATTTGGCTACAAAATACAGCAGTGATTCTCAGACCTGTGGTATCTGCGACCATCAAGACAAGCCACCGGCCTAAAGCTCCCGCCCGCGGGCCAAATACGGCCCGCCACTCGTTTCAGAATGAAGCCCCACCCCCTCCCATTGCAGCTGCCTTTGTATTGTGACATGTACCTTTTATTTACGTTAGTTCATGTCAAAACTCAATCCACCTGCTCTTGGTCCTGCCCGCCGGTCAAATTTACCAACCTATTGTGGCCCGCGACTCACAATGTTTGCCGACCCCCTGATAAAGACACTCGTGAAAAAGAATTGTGTGTGTGTGTGTGTCTAACGCTGTTTTTAAAGGATAGTTTATTTCTTGTTATATTTATTTATATGAGTGTCCACAGATACATGTGTGAGACGTAACACATATACAATACAGTTATAAATCACTGAGTGTAGATAGTTGGGTAAAATATAGGCTATATGTTTATTTAGTTATGAATGATATTCTTACTTTCTGTTGTTGTAGATATAACAATACTTTTATGATACACACAATACTGTAGAGTGAATTTATGTGATATCTTGAGATGTACACAAATAATATGTTGTCTGTCAAATTACGTCATTCCCTATTGAATCTCTGTCATCGTCTGTCTTTTTTTATCGTCTGCTAAATCTACTTCCTAAAGTGGCCAGTTAATTATACTAATCTAAATGTTGAGGCCAAATATAATTATTACAGTATGAATACGTCACTAGTTGATAATGAGCCACAATATTAAGAAATAAATCAAATGTTTTGCTCAGTTATTGCTTTTTAACTGATCTATAAACGATTTCCTTACATGAAGTATCATGTTTACAATCTATCTTAGACTTTCTTAAATGAAGTGTGATGTTTACACTTTTAGAATAAGATACTCACAAAACTGTGTTATTTATATTTTCAAAAATTGATATATCAGTTTGAAAAAATCTTTTTTTAAAAAAAAAGGCCAAAGAAATTTTGATGCCAACATTTTTTTTTATGTTTTACCTGGCCAATGAAAGAGATTTATTTTTTGCTCAACTTGACCTGTTGCTGAAATATAACAACAACAAAAAAAAATGACTGATGCTTGATTTTAAGCTACTTGGCTTGGCAAATTGGGATTAGTTGGCAAGAAATAAGCTATTAACCTTTTTTTTAAAAGGGGCGGGGGGGAGGGTGATAATAAAAGATTGTATTTATTTGAAATGTAATTTTTTTTTTTACTTCATTGAGTAGATAACTGCGGAGTGGAATGTAGTGGTTGGTGCGTTTAAATACTTCAATGAGTAGATAACTGCGGAGTGGAATTGTAGTGGTTGGTGCGTTTAAATACTTCAACGAGTAGATAACTGTGAAGTTGAATGTAGTGGTTGGTGCGTTTAAATACTTCAATGAGTAGATAACTGCGGAGTGGAATTGTAGTGGTTGGTGCGTTTAAATACTTCAATGAGTAGATAACTGCGGAGTGGAATTGTAGTGGTTGGTGCGTTTAAATACTTCAACGAGTAGATAACTGTGGAGTTGAATGTAGTGGTTGGTGCGTTTAAATACTTCAATGAGTAGATAACTGCGGAGTGGAATTGTAGTGATAGGTGCGCTCAAATACTTCAACGAGTAGATAACTGCGGAGTGGAATTGTAGTAGTCGATGCGTTTAAAGACGCAGGATGTTGAAACTCATAAAATGGGGTCTATAGCTGACATATATGGGGATGCAGAGGTTCTTATGATGTGATCGGTGTGAGGCTTCAGAGGTTCTTATGATGTGATCATTGTGAGGCTGCAGAGGTTTTTATGATGATAATAGGGAGTAATACAGTTTGTTTATCGTATAATTTGCGTAAAACATAATTTGTTTATAATTGACATATTCTTAAAATATTATGCAGTTTCAAGATTATTTTTAACGACAGCCCCCCCCCCAACTTCGACCCCGCACCCCCTCATGACGGTCAAATTTAATGTATACTAACTGTAGCCTGCAAAACCTTTGCATAGAGTTATATTACCATAGGTTTTAACAGTAGGCTAGGTTATTTCTTGGTTTCGGATAGATCCAATTTTATTACAATTTAAAGATGCAAAAAGTTGTAGAAATACAGAAAAAAAATATTTAAATGGAATTATTTCACATTTTGGCTTTTGGGCTACTTGTTTGAAAACCGCAGAAAATATTTTAAAAAAGTGTAGATTTAAAAAAAAACATTTATGGAATCAAGACGCCGACAAGACGCCACTTTGAATTTTTTATTTCTCCTTTCGATATAACGCAGAAGCCAGACCGCTATTATTTATATAGATCATTAGCTCATAACAACATTCCATCCGCCTGATCGTATTTCCGGCATTTCTCTCAGATTCAAAATAAACTCTTTCGTCTCGCAGTTTGAAAACATTGCCCTTCCCATGCCCCCTGGTAAGTGCACTCGGAGCCTATATCAAGCTCCGGATAGTACATGTTGGTAACCACTGCTGTAGTCCTATGTTGTTGTCATGGGTAGTTTTGTAGATTAGTATATCAGTTGTAAGTATATTATATTTCTAAGGAACTTTTATAAAAGGTAGTATGGTCTCTTCGGAGTTATTCTTGTTGACTGACTTGACTTGGTGTATATTATTATATTATTAAGTATCCACATGTATGAGACGAATCACAGTTATAAAGCACTGGGTAGACTTGTTAGTATACATATATATATAAATGTTTATTTACTTATTCTTATTCATGAAAATACATACATGGTATAAAATGATGTGAAAATGAGGAATCAAGTCCGTCTGCTTTTCTACCAAATCTATCGTCTAATTCATTATCGTCTGTTGATCCCCACTTCCGCTAAACTAAGTGGCCAGATAATTAAAACCATCTCTGTGCCAACTGTAAATTCTCCAGCCTAAACTGATTATTACAGTTGTTATGGGCTGTTGTGTGGCATCGTTAGTTCCAAACAATGATTTCCGGTTATCCTTTTCTTTCATTGACCCTTTTCGTTATTATCATACATCACAAAGTTCCAACACCCGCCATCTGCTTCGGCTAATTTATTGATTGTTTATTGGCGAGAAAAACTTTCAATAGTTAAAAAGGTTTTTTCAGCCTCGTCTGTGGGCTCCTGGCACAGCTCTGCCCACACATCTAATGCTAAGTGCGAGAGAAAGCGAAGAAAAGAAATTAATGACCGTTGTCAGCGGGGTCAGTAGGTCACTGCACTGACACATAAAGAGAAACTTTTCGTTGTTGAAGTCCTATCGCTAATAAATTAAGCCCCACACGTCTGCTGACCTAAAGGTTTCGAGTTCGAGCCCCGCTTAGTGCCTTAATTTTTCTCGTGTCTGATCGACGTCCCTAAGTTGTAATCATAGATTGTCATCTCGGAATGGAAGGGCATATTCTTCTGCAGAGTAGCTAGATGTTTTTTTTTAAATATTAACTCGGAAAGTAAAATAGGATTTCTATCTCTGAATGGAAAGAATTATTCCGATCTCGGAATGGAAAATAAGATTCCTATCTCTAATGGGAAGGAATATTCCCATCGCTGAGTGAAAAAGAAGATTCCCCCTCTAAATGAAAAGGAATGTTCCTATCTCTGATTGGAAAGGAATATTCCCATCGCTGAATGAAAAGGAATACTATCATCTCTTAATGGAAAGGAAAAATTCTCCTCTCTGAATAGAAAAGGAAATTCCCATTTATAAGTATGTAAAGTATATCACCCAATCGGAAAATATGATATAAAAACTTGTGTTTGTAAAATTACTTAGGAGACATCCCTAAAGTTTCATAAGTGTCCGCTCCAATATTCGCCATGTTTCTTTTACAACTTTTGTGCATGGTATCAGATATCTTTAAAATGTGTGTTAATTGCAATGGCACGGATGACCACGTCGCATTCTAGTTTTTATAAATTGTAAACTTATCAAGTTTCACGTGAACAAAAGTCGCACATAAACTCAATGAAGAGCTGCACTTTAGAAAATATAAATATTTCGCTGATAGTGAATTCAGTTTCTCACGATATTATAGATATCTCTAGTTTTTTTTTTACTTTTTTAAAATTATTTATTGAGAAATACGTAGGCAGAGAGGATGACTAACAGGTAGACAGACAAACAAGCTAATATATTAGACAGACAGACGGTAGGACGGACGGGTGGATGGGTGGATGCAGTGGATCAGTGGCGTAGTGAGGGATGGGCAAGGGGGCATCATGCCCCGAGCGCTACTCACAAAGGGGCGCTAAATGGTATATTGTACATATAATATTATTTTGTTTTCGAATGGGGGGGGGGGACGCTAAAAATGTATTGTGCCCCAGGCGCGAGTTAAGCTCGCTACGCCACTGCAGTGGATGGATGGATAGATGGGTGCGTGGCTAGACTGACAGTCGGTCGGACGGATTGGTGGATGCATGGATGAATGGATGGATGAATTAATAGATTTATGGATGGATAGTTATGAGTACAAATAGGTTGTTTGTGGGTCCTTGGAAGAGACATTCAGAGATAAAAGTGTGTGTGTATGGGGGGGTATCTCTAGGCAAACATACCTGGTGGGGCCCCCATCGGAGTTCACTGAAAGGGACCACTGTGACACCGATAGCCTATTTTCCCTATCCTCAATAACAGCTGTGACTACACACACCTGCATCTATTTACTATGCAGGTAGAGTGGCGTATATCATCAACTGTTACATATACAGTTGTTGGCTCCTTACAACTGGCACAAAAAAAATGTGACTTACTTATTTATAGCCTGTAAAGTAAGAACAAAGTTCAGTACAACGTACACTCTGACTTCAGCTATGACTGGAATCCTGGCTTCGAGAGATTGGATTCCGCGTAGCTTTATTTTTATCTTGCACTAAAACCTGAATGTGCCAAAATAGCGATTCTCAAAGTAAGTTTTTTGGTGTTGAAAATATACATTTTGTTTTATACCTATGACTTAAGCATTATGCAGTTAATTTTTTTTACTTTTAAATCCTCCATTTTTAGACATGCTTAAATGTGACATTTTATTTCGATTATTGTTTTAGATTTTTTTCAAAAAAAAAAAAAGCAAAGGGTTCATTCACAAGTTTTTAGAACCGTTGTATGGCTGCTTGCACTTTCTGCCCGACATGTGTCAACACAAATCAGCTGCATGAGTTAAAAGTCTTTATATTACCATTACAACTAACACTTATGATATTTATAGACATTGCAAGTATGTACGAGAGACTGTTTTTTTAAGTGCATGACTGCTAGACTATGCTACATAACTCAAGTTTTTTTTAAGTGCAAGTCTGGAAGACTATGCTATATAAGTCTAGGTTTTCTTAGTGTGTCTGCTAGACAAGTGGTTCCCCAACGCCCGGACAGAGAAATTATCAAATACTGACCGGTCCGTGGCGAGAAAAATGCTAGACAATGCTACACAAGTCTGGGGGGGGGGGGGGTTAGTGTGACTTCTAGACCCCGATACCAACGGACTGCAACTTCACGTAGGCAGTAATAGATCATTCACCACGGTGTGAAAGTTAGGCCTGTAGTGACCATCATGCAATGTCATCTTAGGCCAACGTTGTATTTTTCACAAGTTTCTTTAAGTCATGAATTGGTTTAGCCGCTGAATTGTGTACGGGACATAGGCGTATCGGAGTTTCTAAAAGGTTTGGTTGGGGGGGGGGGTGGGGAAAGGGCAAACTTGTCGAGGGAATAGAAAATATGTGATATTGGCAACGAAATATTCCTTCACCCGAGCAGTGGCGTCGTAGGAGGGTAATGTTGGTTATGTGGCCCTTCATATGCCGAGTTATAGAAACAGATGAATTCTACACTTCATCTGCCCCGACGACCCGTTAGGGTTAAGGGAACTTTACTTTTTTTGTCGACGGAATAGAAAATATGTGACATTGGCGACGAAATATTCCTTCATTCGAGCAGTGGCGTCGTACGGAGGGTAATGTTGGTTATGTGGCCACACGGGGCGCCGAACTAGGAAGGAGCAGAGAAATAGCGCAGTCAAATTTGTGTTCAACAAAAATGCATTGAACTTTTTTCTTTTGTAGATAATTTTAAAGTTTTGCTTTTTTTAATCAACTAATAATTACACAACAAGCTAAGTGTTGAATAATTAATCTTTAGTTGTGAACTGTTTGCAATCAGCCAGTATTGCATTAAAAATAATTAAATAACTTTCTTTTTTTTTATAACAATACAGTTTGAACACACTCCATGTTTTTTTTTTACATTGTATAGTGGTGATCTTAATACATACCTTGATACCAATCGACTTAGTAAACTGTTGGAGCATGTAAAATTCTGACATATATGTTGAGAACAGATTTTTAATCCAACGTGTTAAAGTATTTGACTACTTGTACATTATTTCACAGCTAACCAAGTTAGGGTACGTCGGACACATTCGTTCGACATTAATATTTACTTCTAACCTTGTGACATGACCTGCAAAATTAATTCTAAAGATACTAAACTTGAACATCTGAAAGGTTAAGAGAATTTGATGTAGATATACATTGTCCATCCACCTTTTTATTCGGCCATCCTGGTCACTTCTCACCTGGTATATCATTAGATACTTGAAAAGATAGGACAGTATAGACCAGTCCTAAACTGGAGCCACTATGTTTGATCTATATCCCACCCATCTAGCTGAGGATGCAATAGTCCTGAAAGTCAGGAACTGCCTGGATATTGCCCGTGGGATCCTAACAGTACCGGGGGAGGGGGGGGGCTCATGTCAATCACCCGTTTTCATTTAACTGTGTTTGGCTGCAGTAAAGGGGGCCAGCACACTGGTCAGCTCTTGGGCTAGTGTTGCTATTTAGTTTTCATTTTTAGTGAAATCAGTAAGTGTTTGGTGAAAACAGTATTATATTGCCTAAATACGTCCTGGTTTAAGTAGACATTTTGGTGAAAACAGTATTATATTGCCTAAATACGTCCTGGTTTAAGTACACAATTTGGTGATATCAGTATTATATTGCCTAAATACGTCCTGGTTTAAGTAGACATTTTGGTGAAAACAGTATTATATTGCCTAAATACGTCCTGGTTTAAGTAGACATTTTGGTGAAAACAGTATTATATTGCCTAAATACGTCCTGGTTTAAGTACACAATTTGGTGATATCAGTATTATATTGCCTAAATACGTCCTGGTTTAAGTAGACATTTTGGTGAAAACAGTATTATATTGCCTAAATACGTCCTGGTTTAAGTACACAATTTGGTGATATCAGTACTTTTTGTTTGTTGAAACCAGTACGTAATTTGTTAAAACCATCATGTATTTTGTTGAAACCAGAATGTATTTTATTGAAACCAGTACGTAATTTGTTAAAACCATCATGTATTTTGTTGAAACCAGAATGTATTTTGTTGAAACCAGAATGTATTTTGTTGAAACCAGAATGTATTTTGTTGAAACCAGAATGTATTTTGTTGAAACCAGTACGTAATTTGTTAAAACCATCATGTATTTTGTTGAAACCAGAATGTATTTTGTTGAAACCAGAATGTGTTTTGTTGAAACCAGAATGTACTTTGTTGAAACCAGAATGTATTTTGTTAAAACCATCATGTATTTTGTTGAAACCAGAATGTATTTTGTTGAAACCAGAATGTGTTTTGTTAAAACCAGAATGTATTTTGTTGAAACCAGAATGTATTTTGTTGAAACCAGTTAGTAAATTGGCGTTGCTGAAAATCGCACTAAATAACCATCAGGCAATGAATAATATTTCTTCTCAATAAATAAATCTAAATATGTTAGCACTTCCAAATGTTTAGCATCAGAATTGAACTCACGTATTGCTAAACTAAGTTATCTTAATTGTATATTTTAATAATGTGTGTGTTTAGGATTAATTTCTTTGGTTATGTTTATTTTGTTGTTGTTGTTGTTTTGATTTTTTTGCCTAATTCTATCTTTACCTACAAGTTTTGTTCATATCCTGTTTAATTTATGTGTTTAATGCGGTTTTTTTTAATATATTTTCGTTTTTAATGTTTGATCTTTAGACTGTTTACAAAGTACGTTCTTATATTTCATCTGTATGTCCTCTCAGGTTAGCTTCCAGCAAGAGTAAAAAGGTCTATTTCATTTCCAAACCATAGCAGAAAAAAATAAAGAGAGGGGAAAGCTGAGATGTCATCAAAAGTGATCTATTGATCCGACCAAATCAATATCTAGATCATCCACACTGTCCGTCTCCACAGAACTTAATATAATTTGGTTGGACTATTACCCTCGGTTCTGTTAGTAGAAGAAAAATATTTCAAATTTTTTTTAAATCCTAGAGTATGATTGTGTTTGTGTCTATTCTGTCCCATGTATGAAGTGTAAGACGTTTTATACAGTATAATGTAGGTTATAGTAAAAGGTTGCAATGTATGATGGTAAAGACCATAGTATGTAGTATGACTGGTACCAACCATCTGTGAGGATAGAGGATTTTTTTTTTGTTTGTTATCTGATTGGATGCAATATTTAAAGAATGGAGACATTATTTGGTTGTATGATTGTTACCGATATATGCTGAAGTATTTGATGTTTCTTATTATTCATATGTTGAAGTGTGTAATCAAACGTAACTGGGTGTGTGTTGAATTACATAAAGGTTAGGCAAGATGTTCTTAAACAAGATGTACGTGCACTCCAACTAATTATACGTTATTGACAAACTAGAATCACATAGTCAGGGCAGCTGCAAGTGATGGGGGGGGGTGAATCCCCCCCAGGGGCGATAGACACTTGGAGGCCCCCGTCGCCATCGAAATTTATTTTATTTATTTATACAGATGCAATGCAGCTAGACCCTTTTTGTGGTAAGGCGTGAAAGAGAGACCCACAGTTGTCTGTTTCTCAGGGGCCCCATTTTTCAGAGTTTGTTAGGGAAATCTAATGGTCAGAGTTTTGAGAGTTTTTGAGGGCCCAGTTTTCAGAGTTTGTTGAGGACCCCAGTTGACTGAGTTTATTAGACGCATAGCGAGTTTAAAAGTTTGACGATACACATGCAGAAGACACGACCTCAATAATGAGTAGTACATTACAGCAGACGGGCAGTTCATTTATTAGTCTGGCAGAGTGAGTATCGGTCTACAGCAGACACTACTCACTACCTACTACTTGTGCTCTAGCTAACAAAACAAATAGAAAAGAAAGGGCGGAAGAGAGCGAACAGATAAACAAAATGTCTGTCTGTGTGTGTGTATATGTCTGTGTGTGTGTCTGTGTGTGTGTCTGTGCATGGGCGTCGCTAGGAATTTTTCCAGGGGGGGGGGCAAAAATTTTTCAACTTTATGACATTTTTTTTAATGTAGGGAGGGGAGCAAATGCCCCCCTATTATATGACATTTTTTCAAAATGTAGGGGGGGGCAAATGCCCCCCTTGCCCCCCCCCCATGAATACGCCCATGTGTCTGTGTATGTGTGTGTGTGTCTGTGTGTGTATGTCTGTGTGTATGTATGTGTGTGTGTCTGTGTATGTGTGTGTGTATGTGTGTGTATGTATGTGTGTGTCTGTGTGTGTGTCTGTGTTTGTATGTGTGTGTATGTGTGTGTCTGTGTGTATGTGTGTGTCTGTGTGTGTGCAGAGCAAGGAATGGTTAACTGAGCTTGACCCATGACCCATATGACCCATCAAGTTCTTGACCCAGACCCATCATGACCCATGACCCACTGAATGTTGTTATTTTCAAGATGGCGGCCGTCGCCATAGAAACCATTTTGAAATTTTAAAAAATCGCGCGACGACGGGTTTTTTTTTAGGGTCGGGCGGAGACTAAGGATGGGTCGTGGGACAGGGAACATTGACCCATGACCCATGTGTCCCATCCAATATTACGACCCATTTGACCCATTGACCCATGACCCAATGACCCATTACTAATTCTGTGTGTGTGTGTGTGTGCGAGTCAAATTGGACATTTAATGCACGACAGTGTTGCCTGATGTTTTTAACCAAAACCGCCAAAACTCAGTAAAAAAAAAACCTCCCTAAAGCCGCCAGATTAGTAAAAAAAAAAAAAATAAATAAAATTCAGATTAACTCAGATTTCTCAGCTTTTTACGCGACATTTTTTTGTTTTACATTCACATTATATAAAACGTTGACCCTGTCACAAAACCGCCAACCCGCCATTGAGTTAAAATTTTACCAGCCGACGTCCAAAAAAAAAAAAAACTCCCGAAATGGCGGTAAAACCGCTAAAAAGGCAACTATGAATTGTACAGGAGGAACAAAATTATTAAGTCACAGTTTTCGGTTCATTGATTGATGGTGAGTGGCCAGATTGGGCCCACTTACCTTGGCCGTTTTAATGGATAGGCAAACCAGTTAACCACCTAGGGATACCCCCCCCCCACATACACATTGCAAATGGGGCCAAACTAAAGAATTAATTACTATTAAATCAGTTGTTAAGAGGAATGACACCAGGTAACTTTCCCCATTCCCCCGACACTCCCATGGAAGTATTCACCTAGCACAGGGGTCGGTAACCTGCGGTTCGCGAGCCGCATGCGGCTCTTTCGATGTCAAGTTGCGGCTCTTTCGATGTCAAATTGCGTCTTAATCAAATACCATAATATCGAAACAACCATTTTCAGTGGCTCTTTAAAAGTTGAGAAAATTGTAAATTCTAACTTTTGGCTCTTCCGTCTCAAAAGATTGCCGACCCCTGACCTAGCACCACCCAAACATCCTATGAACGGCTCCACTACGGATGAATTGATTTCGGGAGGGTAGTGAATGTGGGGGGGGGGGGGAGGAGGAGGGAGGGGCACTGGAGGACTGGTCATTTTGTCAACTTGCCCACTAGAAAGTCTGTCCCTCCCCAACCCCCTTGAGATATTACTTTGTGGGGACGGAGGGGGGGGGGCCTTCACAATTTTTTTTCGTGGGTTAACAAAATCAATTTATAGCGTTCCCCCAACCCCCGACCCCCCCCCACACACAAATCACACCCGTTGCTTGCCGACGGCCAATAGTTTCAGTCTCAGACCAAGTCCGACGGCCAATAACAAAATATAAAAAAAAAAATTTTCTAAGTGAACATTTTGTAATCTGCTATTGATAGTTGGTGGGTAGGACACCACGCGTGTCGGTGCGTTTTACTGTGATCTTTATTGGCACCCACGGGCAGAGAGGGGAGGGGGTGTATGGGTCGAATGTGACGCGTTCGAATACCGATTATGCAGCCTGCCTATGTCCCTCGTTGTGCCTACATTGACATTGCACTTTTGGTCAAGGTGGGGGACATTTTTAAAAAAAAAAAAAGAAACGCTACTCATAAAAACAAGAGATGGAAACACAGGGGAAAAGGTGTTGGTGGAAGATAGATTAATTAGACAGACAAATAGACGGACAGAAAGACAGAGAGACAGATAGGTGAATAGATAGATTGATAGATAGACAGACAGACAGAGAGACAGGCATGCAGACAGACGGACAGATAGATAGATAGATAGATAGATAGATAGATAGATAGATAGATAGATAGATAGATAGATAGATAGATAGATAGATAGATAGATAGATAGATAGATAGATAGATAGATAGATAGATAGATAGATAGATAGATAGATAGATAGATAGATAGATGGATGGATGGATGGATGGATGGATGGATGGATGGATGGATGGATGGATGGATGGATGGATGGATGGATGGATGGATGGATGGATGGATAGATAGATAGATAGATAGATAGATAGATAGATAGATAGATAGATAGATAGATAGATAGATAGATAGATAGATAGATAGATAGATAGATAGATAGATAGTGTTTATTTCTTTATGACACGACGGCGTTCCGATACCTTTTTTTCTTAAAGAAAAATAGCACTATATATATATATATATATATATATATATATATATATATATATATATATCAATGTTTTGAACTAATCAGACAGTAATCTAAGTAAAAGCCCGTTTGGTGGGTACTGAAAGGTTTACGATAAACATTTACTGGTATATATATATATATATATATATATATATATATATATATATATATATATATATATATATATATATATATATATGAGCGGAAATCAAAAGTATTTCAATCAAACAAATCCACAATCCTAAAGTTCTTCATTCAATAAGTATTTGAATCAGATAGTACTTCAGTCTAAAAATACTTCAATCTAAAAGTACTTCAGTCAATACGTATTTCAATTACATAGTACTTCAGTCTAAAAATACTTCAATCTAAAAGTACTTCAGTCAATACGTATTTCAATTACATAGTACTTCAGTCTAAAAGTACTTCAATATAAAAGTACTTCAGTCTAAAAGTACTTCAATCTAAAAGTACTTCAAACTAAAAGTACTTCAAACTAAAAGTACTTCAGTCAGTAAGTATTTCAATTACATAGTACTTCAGTCTAAAATAAAATACTCCAATCTAAAAATACTTCCATCTAAAAGTACTTCATTCAACAAGTATTTCAAATTTTCAATACAAAAATTACTTCAATCAAAAAACATTCTTAAAACAACAAATACTTCGATTCAAAAATACTCACTAAGTAAGTACATCCACCAAAGTAACCTATCCAGCCAACGTATACAAAAAAAAATCTAATAATATGAAACCCAACAACTCTATCTCCCTTTATTATTTTTTCCCACAGACCCTATCAGATGCTACATCTGTGATGGTGCAGCTGAGAACAGCACCTGCTCTGACCCCATCGATGTGAACCACTCTGAAGTCGGTACAAAAGAATGTACCAGGGGCATCTGCCTGAAGTGGACCAAGTACAGGGGAGGTACGTGCGATCAATTTAGATCAAGTAAAAACTTCTGCGACATAGGGGGGTAAACATCTATTGATTGATTCTCGCAACAATTGGGGGGGGGGGGGAAGGAGGTGAAAAGAAATTGACTGGGGGGTACAGGGTAAAAAGGTTAAGAGGGGTGATCGTGTGGTAAAGCGCTCGACTGTCGACCTGAAGGTTGGGGACCAAGGATATTTTTCAGGTCTTGGCTCAAGTTCCCAATATATTTCAAAATACTAAAAAAAAGACGACAATAACAACAGACAAATAAAATACAAAAAAAGGGGGAGGATAAAGTTATTTGAAGCAATGTTGTTTTTTTTTTCTTATCTTCAGAAATAGCATCTGGTTATATTATAAACAGACTCCCATCACCACATTCTCTGTGTGTGCATAGTTTACCATTTCAAATATAATGTGAAGTGTTCGCGATGGGGAGGGGGGAGGTATATTCTGATTAGTGATTTACCATTTTCAACTAGGTTTATTATTTTTTTTTTTGTAAGTAAAAGATGAAAACACAGATAAATAGTTTGAATGGTATTAAGTTTTTCTATGTTTTTTTTTTTTTTTAAATTATCTTTTGACGTCATTGGTATATCAGGTAAAAATGGATTAGGTTCAAATAATTATCTTTCGGTATTTCACTTTACCGTCTATTCTTTTTTTTATTATTTTGGGAAAAGATTGTATCTCTGGTACTAATAATAAGAACGGAAATGTGTGCTAATAATGTCAGTCAAAGAATCACTATTGCTCAGAGGACCTTTAATTTTTATTTTAACTATGAATTGACTCTTAGGCTAATAAGTCAGCCTGTATTCCCATCTCTCTCTCTCTTTCTCCGTCTTTCTCTCTCTCTCATTCTCTCCCTCCCTCCCTCTCTTTCTCATTCTCTACCTCCCTCTCTCTCTCCCTCTCTCTCTTTCTCTCTCTCTCTCTCTCCCCCCTCTACCTCTCTCTCCCTCTCTCTCTCTCTTTCTCTCTACATTTATTTGTCCTGTTACTGGGTAGGATGTATTGTTTCTAGGAAAACTAAATCCCAGTTACTATGTAACAGAATAAATCAAGGATGGCAGGTCATATTTCTAATAAATCTGAGTGTATTCAACCTATGACCTCGTGAAGTCTGCCTGCTCCGGATCGTTCACACACCTGTTCCATTCTAATAAATCCGATACTTTTTCATAGCCCCTTTAGGGATGACTAATGAAGCAAACCCACATACCCCCCTTCCCCCCCCCATACGCCATGATAAAAGCGCTATGTGGACGAAATATATATATATATATATATATATATATATATATGTACATATATGTAAACATATATATATGTACAAAGTTTGCTTCTTAAAGGGACGAGTTTGTAGTGGGTTAGAGGCTAATAGGTCTCGAGTTCGAGCCCGGTGAGTGCCGGGGAATTTCTCGACCTTGACTAATGACTGTTAAGACCACACCCAGTGGCGTAGTGAGGTGGGGGATGGGGCAAGGGGGAGCATCATGCCCCGGGCGCTACTCACAAAAGGGCGCCAAATGGTATATTTTACATATAATATTATCTGGTTTTCGAATGGGGTGGAGCGTTTAAAATTGTATTATTCCCCAGGCGCGAGTTAAGCTCTCTACGCCACTGGCCACACCCATCATTACATGTATGGGTACCAGATAATCTTGAGTCAGACTTATGATAGCTTCACTTCTAATCACGTCCAGTGCACAGCAGTGATATTCTAGTTATTAAAATCATTTTAGTTATAGTTTTGATTAGTTTTTTTAGCAATAATTTTTATTATTATTTAGTTATAGTTTTAAATTCATTTCAGTTATAGTTATAGTTAGTTTATTCATCAATCATTATTATTATTTAGTTATTATATAGTATTATAGTTATTGAATAATTTTCGTAAGCACTGCAAAACTTCAAATGCCCATCGATACGACAGATACATGCCAATTAAATTTCAACATCCACTGCACCACACACTACACTATCACACTACACATGAATGGAACAGGAAATAAGTGAAACAAATCTTGATAACTAAGGGTGTTTCATAAAGTACGCAGTTTTTAAAAATCCAGTCGGCGAATCTTCGCCGTTTTGCATGATCTGCTGGTTTCAGCTCTTGTGTCAACTGAATCTTGTAGGGGTGCATATGAAGATCTTTTTTCACACTGTCTTGCACTACCGCAATGTTTTGTTGCGTTCGAACATTATGGTTTCGACCGGGCAATTTTCTGGTTGCAACTGACCCAGATTCTTCGAATTTCTGTACCAACCTCGAAACTGTTGTTGCGGTCGGGGCATTGTCACGTCCAAAGATCACGCGAAGTTTACGGACAGTCTCTGCGTAGCACTCCCCGTTTTTGTAATGAGTTTTCACAATAAGAATACGTTGCTCGATACTGAACCGCTCCATGACTACAAAATGGAAAAACAAATGGTCTTCTAATCGGAGTGATAATAGATAACGAAAATGATAGGAACAGTGCTGAGAATCTTCAAACAAAAAAATTCTGCGCAATTAAAAAACTGCGTACTTTATGAAACACCCTCTATTAACACCACAAAGCTGTTTCCTCAACCACAGTAACACCGCGAACACCGAAAAAAAAATTAAATATAAAGTATCTGCAATAAACTACAATAAACGGAAACGCACGCTCACTTTCAGCGTGAAATATTTCCGGAAAACAGAACACAAAAACCAAAGATAGAATATACATAAAAAATGTAATTTCTTGCGAATCTAAATATGTAACCAAGACACTATAGATGCAAAAAGCGCGAGCTATTTATAGAAAATAAACGATCTATTTGTAAATGCGTGAGGCGTGTATCAAAAATTATAAAACTTTGTTCTGATTAGTTATGAAAGTCTTTTTAGTTATAGTTATTATTAGTTTTGTTGGCAAGCATTTTAGTTATTATTTAGTTATAGTTAAAAAATTCTTTTTAGTTTTAGTTATAGTTAACTAAAGTCAATCATTCTAGTTATCGTTTTAGTTATAGTTAACTGACCGACACTGGTGCACAGTCAGCTTACTAGTTCGTCGTGTACTAATAATCAGCTGCTCACTACATCCTGTAGTTTATTTTTTTTAAAAACATCAAAGCGCTCACACCGCCAATTAGCTTCTTGAACATCACGTGACCGTAAATCCTAGAAGATCAACGATTTCCAGTTCTAAACTGTCAAAATTTCAAAAATAAGTTCTCACTTGGCAACTTTCTGTGCAGCTCCTCACGATTAGACTCGCCGGAAATGATTAGCGCAAGAGGAACTACGTTTGAGCGAAAAGAAATTTTAAATTTTATTTTCAAAAAAACTTTGTAAAGTAATAGATGTCTGACATCAAGCGGATTAAATAATTAAGTTTTGAGAGGAAAAAATGCGTGACGTCTTTATGTTTTGTGAACAGGAAGTTATGACGTACATATCTCTGGGATCTAGGGTCACGGGTCCTTTTTGTTTACGTTGTTGTCATAGTTACACGGATGTTGGGGTTAAAGAAGGCGTTACGTGAAAACACGGGGAATAAGACGTTGGTGGAAGAGAGATTAGGTAGATAGAAAGCCAGATAAACAAACAGACATACACACAGGCAGTCAGATAGATAGATAGATAGATAGATAGATAGATAGATAGATAGATAGATAGATAGATAGATAGATAGATAGATAGATAGATAGATAGATAGATAGATAGATAGATAGATAGATAGATAGATAGATAGATAGATAGATAGATAGATAGATAGATAGATAGATAGATAGATAGATAGATAGATAGATAGATAGATAGATAGATAGATAGATAGATAGATAGATAGATAGATAGATAGATAGATAGATAGATAGATAGATAGATAGATAGATATGTGCTGTCATGTCAATATATTCTACACAATGTTAACGAATTTCGTTTATTACAAACAGAAGTTATTGTGACATTAAAAACTGTCAAGTGAATGGATGGATGGAAGGATGGATGGAGTTAACTGACCGACACTGGTGCACAGTCAGCTTACTAGTTCGTCGTGTACTAATAATCAGCTGCTCACTACATCCTGTAGTTTATTTTTTTTAAAAAACATGGATGGGTGGATGAATGGAAGGGTGGATGTGTGGTTGGATGGATGGATGGATGGGTGGATGAATGGATGGAGGGGTAGATGGATGGGTGGTTGGGTGGATGTATGGATGGGTGGGGGAGGGGTAGATGGATGGGTGGATGAATGGATGGAGGGGTATATGGATGGGTGGTTGGGTGGATGTATGGATGGGTGGGGGAGGGGTAGATGGGTGGATGAATGGATGGAGGGGTAGATGGATGGGTGGATGTATGGGTGGGTTGATGGATGGATGGGTGGATGGATTGATGGATGGTTGGGTGGATGTATGGATGGGTGGGGGAGGGGAAGATGGTTAGGTTGATGAATGGAAGGGTGGATGTGTGGTTGGATGGATGGATGAATGGATGGAGGGGTAGATGGTTAGGTGGATGAATGGAAGTGTGGATGTGTGGTTGGATGGATGGATGGATGTGTGGATGGAGGGGTAGATGGATGGATGGAGGGTAGATGGTTAGGTTGATGAACAGAAGGGTGGATGTGTGGTTGGATGGATGGATGAATGGATGGAGGGGTGGATGGTTAGGTGGATGAATGGAAGGGTGGATGTGTGGTTGGATGGATGGATGGATGGGTGGATGGAGGGGTAGATGGATGGATGGAGGGTAGATGGTTAGGTTGATGAACAGAAGGGTGGATGTGTGGTTGGATGGATGGATGAATGGATGGAGGGGTGGATGGTTAGGTGGATGAATGGAAGGGTGGATGTGTGGTTGGATGGATGGATGAATGGATGGAGGGGTAGATGGTTAGGTGGATGAATGGAAGGGTGGATGTGTGGTTGGATGGATGGATGGATGGATGGGTGGATGGAGGGGTGGATGGTTAGGTGGATGAATGGAAGGGTGGATGTGTGGTTGGATGGATGGATGGAGGGGTGGATGGTTAGGTGGATGAATGGAAGGGTGGATGTGTGGTCGGATGGATGGATGGATGGATGAATGGATGGAGGGGTAGATGGATGGATGGAGGGGTGGATGGATGGATGGAGGGTAGATGGGTGGATGGAGGGGTGTATGTGTGGTTGGATGGATGGATGGATGAATGGATGGAGGGGTAGATGGTTAGGTTGATGAACAGAAGGGTGGATGTGTGGTTGGATGGATGGATGGATGGATGGAGGGGTGGGGGAGGTGTAGATGGTTAGGTTGATGGATGGAAGGGTGGATTGGTGGTTGGATTGGAGGGTTAGATGGATGGGTGGATGGATGGAAGGGTGGATGTGTGGTTGGATGGATGGATTTAAGGCTGGATGTGTGGTTGGATGGATGGATGGAGGGGTTGATGGATGGATGGGTGGGTGGGTGAGTGGATGGATGAATAGATGTTTTTTTTTCCTTCTGTCATTCCGCTATCTGTTATTCTCTTATCCCGAACTCTTCCCTTTCAACTTACAGATATATCCTGGGGCAAATCTTGCAGCCAGTTATGTAAAGATAAAACACAAGAGGGTACAGCAAGAGTACTTCGTTAGTCAGTTGATAAGAATATCAAAATCAACATAATTAGTTAAGAAGCTCTTGTAACCTTCTCTAATGGACTTGTCCTAATAAACAGGATATTCGTACTTTGTTGTGCTGATATCTCCCCCCCCCCTCATTTGTTTACGTATCGCAATCGGCATACTGAAGTCTTACCTGCATAAACGTATGTTGTTGTTTTTTTTTTTACAGAGCCGTAGCTAGCTACTGTAGCGCCCTGTGCGAGATATATTTTTTTGCGCCTTTCTTCCCAATATGAAAAGTGCAAAAATAAAAAAAACCTACAGAGCCGTAGCTAGAATAATAACCTACAGAGACCTCCCCCTATGCTACTGGTGTTTTATACACGTTTATTTAACTATTTGTTTCAGTGTCTTTTAACTTCTTGTCTGTCTCTATTTCAATATTTGAGTACGCCTTTTTTTTGTTTTGTTTTATTCATGACCAATGCCCTGACAGAAATCAATCAATGCAAATATCTATACGATGCCACACGGATATGTCACACCCAAACTGTCCCCATGTCCCCCACCAAGGTTAGTTCCATCAATGTTAGCAGTGCGTCATCTTTTTTT
>JAGDYQ010000004.1:4526136-4541136 GCA_021962125.1 Bulinus truncatus
TTGTGAACAAAAATGGTTTAGGAAGTCAATAATGAACAACAAAGTCAAATGAGTAGACTGATCTTTTTAACAAAAACAACAACAACAACAATAGGAGCTAAATGTCACGTAAACAAACAAACTGACACAACGGAAGATAATGGTCATGATAACATGCAGACCTTTTGTTTATAATGCTAACAATAACAGATGAAACAACGACTAAACACTGTAACACTACATCACGTGACATTCTTGACCAATCATACAAACCTTTTTTTTACAATGTTGAATTGTTGTATTATATATATATATATATATATATATATATATATATATATATATATATATATATATATATATATATATCCGAACTCGAACGAACGCTCTACATTTTATATCAATAATTCATTTAGTAGGATTGCGAATTTCGTTTCTAAGAACTATATAACAAAAAAATTACACACCAATCGTCTCACAGGTATAATTATGTAGATGAGTAAGTATATCATAGATAAATTCGACGCCGACGATAAATGTGCCAAGCAATGCTGATGGTGATTTTACTAAATTATTGATTCTAATTTATATTTGCTTGATTGAATTAAAGAATAAGTCAGAATGTTATTCATTTCATACAGTGCCGAAGCTTGGGATTTGGGGGCCCCGGGGGGGGGCGGGGCTTGGCCTCTTTGGGGGACACCTGCATTTTGACATTCGACATCATGACATGCGATAATGTACTTAATATTTCATGTAAATGGGGCCCATCCCTCAAGCTGGGGCCCAGAGGACTTTCGAATTAGGAGCCCCCTCCCCCCCCACCCGAGGTACAACTCTGATTTTATACGAATTCCACAGTAACGTCTCAATATGAAATCGTGAACTTCCGATTGCTTTATATAAGACTAGAACAAAGGCCCGGTACCCGGTCCGGCGAGTCCGAGCTAGAGAGTTAACTAATATAGTGATAATTGAGTTGTATCCCTTTGATCATCAGCTTATTAAGTGAGACGAAAATTTTGGAATTCTCCAGTCTATTTTTAGCCTCGGAAGTTATTCACACGTACGCTCGCGAACGTACGTACGCCAGGCTTGCCGATTATATATGTATTAGATAAGAATAGAATTAGGAAACTTTCGGCACATGGAAATATTATTTAAATCCTAATTTGATCTGTTCAGCATCCAGTCAGCTACAAAATACATCATTTGGCCTGAAATATCAAACTGTCCATAAAAAAAAACATTTAATTAATTAACATTTCTACTAACTAAAAAATAAACAAACGAGCTATCCCAAAATGACACAACTAATACAACATATACAACACATAAACTATAAACATAACTAATCTGTGCAATCATCACGCATGGTTTCAGATAATACTACTAAGGTACATATTCATTATCTCAACAAGAATGTATTACATTGAAATAAGTTTCAAATTTACTTTTTATATCCAGAATGAAGAAAACATCAACTCTAGTTTCAAGTTATGATCAGACTAAACCGATGATTCACTGTATCGACTTATATACTTTCCATGTCATGCATCAGTGTTATCGAATAGCTCTTATGAATGTCACCGACGTTAGATTATATAGGCTACAAGGGCAACCATCTCAAAGACCAGAACACAATCATAGGATAAGACCAAAACACTAGTACCCTCCTCTGATTTTATAAAAATAGTGATTAAAATTTAAATCGAACTTAATTAATACAGTAGACTATTTTGTTACATATAAATAATAAAACGTTATTAAAAATACATAATACTGTTTTGCTTGAGATGTTGCCAAGTAAGTTTATATTTAACTAAGATTTATATTTAAAAAAATCAATTTTCTTCAATAGTATTTAAACAAATTAAGAACGTTTTTAGAGACAAAATAATTTATAATTATACTTTTGACACACATGATATTTTATGAATTGAAGTCTGTTAATCGTAGCAAACTCTACATTAGAGTTTGTGGAGAATATGTCATTAATAGTGTACTTAGTTTGTGGAGAATATGTCATTAATAGTGTCCTTAGTTTGTGGAGAATATGTCATTAATAGTGTCCTGAGTTTGTGGAGAATATGTCATTAATAGTGTCCTTAGTTTGTGGAGAATATGTCATTAATAGTGTCCTGAGTTTGTGGAGAATATGTCATTAATAGTGTCCTTAGTTTGTGGAGAATATGTCATTAATAGTGTCCTTAGTTTGTGGAGAATATGTCATTAATAGTGTCCTTAGTTTGTGGAGAATATGTCATTAATAGTGTCCTTAGTTTGTGGAGAATATGTCATTAATAGTGTCCTTAGATTAGTGGTACTCTCCATCCTTGTAAGAGTCACACCATGATCTACCGGAAGAGATTGATCATTGGGGTTTTCTAGTCAGGAAATTGAAATAAAAAAAAAACACTTCTTTCGAGGGTGGTGGTACTGTGGTCAGTGAGGACTATCCGAGACCGTAGTATTCACAGCTGGTGGTGGTGACGGATGTGGTCAGCAACCAAAACCCTCCCACTGTCCCACTCAACCACACCTGCGCAACCTGCCATTTCAGGCTTTTGGTTCAGGCCCATACACCCTCCCCTGTGACCGAGTGGCAAACATGCATCAGCACCGCCAACTGTGCTGGTGTGGCAGGCACACTACAATGGCGGCGTGATTAAAAAAAAAAGAAAATTAATTAAAAAAACAACAACAACAATAAACAACTCTTTATTAGGGCTAACCCTACTATTGAGCATATCTTCTGGAATATGATCCTTTTTGTTATATATAGTAAATATTATTTACTCACGACTGCCAATATTTGTCATGAATCAAAACAAAATGGTTTCCTGCGAGGAGGAAAGGTTGAGATTTTTGAACGGCAATATCCTCATTGTTCATTAATATTATTATTATTTTTTTGTTTCAGAATAGTGAAGTTTCGTAAAAAAAAAATTTCAAGCGTAGTTTGATCATAACTTGTTACACTTCTTTATCAACATAACACACATAAATAAATCGTTGTTGATCATAATTCGGTGACAACATTAGGTTCAAGAGTGATTTAATAAAAACAACAAAAACAAAAGAAAAAAAAAAGAAACGAAATACAAAAGAAACAATTTAAATGCTGGGTAAAATTGTCTTCAGCAGGATGGGTGAGATTAAAACAACATTAGCCTAGATATCACCCAGTGGTTCTCCATATTTAGAGAGTAAAGATCCCCGAGTGTTCTAACCACCAGAGCCGTTATAGATTTATTTTTGTTAAGACACCCCTCCCCCGGGCAGAGAGTTCCAGAGATCATTGACAAACTTACCTGTCGAGGCCCTGTTGTCATCAAATTTGATAGCCTATAATATTGAAAGGGGGCACTTTGTCGGTGTCGGAAGGGGGGGGGGCGGGGCTGGGGGCTGCTCTCTAAGCGTTTGCCTAGTCTGCATTTTCACAACGGCCTTGCTTGCAAAGGAACTCCGCGGTCACACACCAAGAACAAAGAAATATAAATAAACCACTCGGCTCTAAATCCCATTATTCACGTGTACAAACCTATGGCTTCGTTATAAGACATTGATTGATAAGAGGGCTTCGTTATAAGACATTGATTGATAAGAGGGCTTCGTTATAAGACATTGATTGATAAGAGGGCTTCGTTATAAGACATTGATTGATAAACAATGGCGAGGGCCCATGGATGTGAAATATTTGGGAACCGCGAAAGCTAAAAAAAGTGAATGAATAAAATAAATTACCAGAAATGGCACAGCCAATCAACCTTAAATTGAATAATAATAATAATAAAAATTATCTTTTTACAGATCATTACGTTCGATGTTAAAAAAAATGGTTTAGTGGGTTGAAGTAATTTTTTGGGGCTGGGGGGGAGGGGGCTGGGGGGGGGAAGGGGGGACATGAAGGAATGAAGGGAACGACTGAATGGGTGAGTAAATATGACTTACAAAAAATATAACCGTGCAGTGGGTTGATATTATTCTATGATACATTATGTACACATTAACTCAACTAAAGTTTTACTAAAATACTGACTCCGCTTGTTGTCATCTACTGAGAGAACTATTCACATAAAGTGACTTACTGATAAACTAACTGTCACTGACGGACAGATAACTAACTAGCTGTCACTTACTGATAACTAACTGTCACCTACTGACACATAATTTAACTGTCACGAATCAACAAGGAAAAAAAAAGGTAAATGTATGAATTCGCCTGAGAATCACCGGCCTGTATCCCATTAGGCTATTAACTCAATGCTATTCTAACATCAAAGTGTTTCGGTTAATGAAACCCATGAATGTCATTCATCTCTATCAACCAGTCAGTGATGGTTGCACAACGTATAATACTAGAGTAAGGATCAGAACCCACTAAAGTAATTTAACACAAAGGACTGAAAGGGGCAGTATGTTCTAGAGCCTTATGACCTGCACCCCAAATAAAAACGTTCTGTTTGGGCCTGCCTTGCCAGTGACGAACTTGTACAAGATTTAGCCATTAGTTTCATTGCGTCTTTGACCCCCCCCCCCCAAATCTAAAAATAATATCACAAATAGTGGGTTGGATTAAAAAATTGGATGCGCAAAAAAATAAAATTAAATTAAAAAAAAAGAAACGTGGATAACATATAAGAAGAAAGACCGATGCCAGTGTTTGAATACCTTATCTGTACATACAATATAAACAAATGAAATAGTGTTACAACAAGATTTCGATTCCTGTCTTGACTAAACAATCAAATGTAGTATTCTAATAACATTGACCAAAAAAAAATGTAAATCCCGGTCGAGAGGTTATCTGGGGGTTCATTATTTCAAAATAATAATAGTTTCCTTCTCGAGGTTGACCCTGATACAGCACAGATGTGTCCAGCGAATGACCACAGGTCAGTTAGTCCGTGATCATTTAATCCAACAAATGTTGCATAAGTTTAAACAAATAACATCTATCACACTTGGTAAGGTTAGTAAAGCTACAGTTGACATTCAAGAAAATTTTGTTTTTGTTTAGTCCAGTTTTGTTTTAAATATTTTGAGTTGTTTCCAATTCCGGTGTGACATTTTGACCTGGTTTCCAGAAGTCCCATCTGAGACAACCAAAACACGAGCATTTCAAATTGATCACCAAATAATTCGTTTTTTTGTGTTTTAACGAAACAAACGTCTAAATAATAAACATTTCATTTATCACAGTTAACAGCGTCATATTATTTCTCTTAACGAGAACATTTCTTTCTTCCTTTTTTCTTTTTCAAAGAGAAAATTGTTGAAAAAACCAATCAAATTGCGTTGAAAGTTGTAACACAAACATATAGAAAGAATCCTTCATATCACGCTCATTATAGAATTATATGACTTCAAAAAAAAAAGTTTCCTTTTAATTAAAAATCTCTTTAAATTTTCTTTAAAAACAACATCAAAGGGTGATTGAGTAACATCACTTTAAAAAAGGTTTAAATTAAAATGCTTCAATGTGCTCCAGCAACCAACTGATATTTTGCTGTTAGACGAAAAAAAATTAGATCGTCTTCAAATCCAGGGATATGTAGACCCACCCCACTGTGCAAGTAAGAAGCAGAAAAATAATATACTCTCAAACCAAAACAAAAATGCTAAGTAGTCCAATAGGAGTAAGTGAAGTAATATGACGCGAGCAATACAGTCGTCAGAGCGCGCGGGCTGATGCCGCCGCGCAGGCTGGGAATAGAGTTGCATAGATGCTTTCCACACATGCATAGGTAGCCATTTCCGTTCCTCTCTGTCCTGCATACGCCGTCAATTTTGACTAGCTGGAAATCCAGGTCCTCGCTGCAGATACGGATCATTCGAAGTACACCTAGAAAATAAAGAGAAAATAATTCTAAAAAAAAACTATACATATTTTATTTACGACTTCAAATAATAATAATAAAAAATAACAATTTAAAATGATATTGCTATTGATATCAGCAATAAAAGGTATTTGAAGAAATATATGTATTCTAACGAACTAAAATAGTTAATCCATGCAAAGCTAAAGTCAACTCTATAAACTATCAAACGTTCAAATTACTTTAATCTATCAGCTGTTCAAATTACTTTAAACTACACACTGTTCACATTACTTTAAACTATCAACTGTTCAAATTACTTTAAACTATCAACTGTTCAAATTACTTTAAACTATCAACTGTTCAAATTACTTTAAACTATCAACTGTTCAAATTACTTTAAACTATCAACTGTTCAAATTACTTTAAACTATCAACTGTTTAAATTACTTTAAACTATCGGCTACTTAAATTTCTTTATGGGGAATGAGAGAAAAATCCGTATTACGTGAACTCTGAACTATATGACGTGTCGTGAAATCTCAACTATGTTACGTAATAAGGGCCAGATCAAAGGAAAGGCAACTCGAACAGAAGACCTCTCCGGCTATAGAAATGTATTTTTTTTTCTGTACGCATTTTGCTTCAACTTAACTCCTTCATTTTATGAGGGACTGGCGGGGAGGGGGGGTCGAGTGGAAGAGGGACTGATGAAACCCAATTAGTGTCTCAGATTGTAAAAAAAAAAAAAAATTAAATACACGAAATTAACTAGTAATAGTAATAAAATAAAACAGAACGACAACGAAAAATCAATGTGTAAGCCAATGAAATATATTCCCTGGCATTAAACGCTTTCAAATAGCTAGTATCCTGAAAATCAGTAGAATACCGAGCGTTGGCAGCGCCCAGAGCGGATATTAAAAATGCCGAACCTTTCCCGGGCCAGAGAATACTCAAGTGATAAAAATCATATAACTCCTTCTTGCTGCAACGAATGTATTGTATTTCAATCATAAAAAGTTTTGCTTAATAAACAAATTAAACAAGAGAAGTAACTCGTATATTAGACATATAACTTAAGAACGAAGCAGAAAAGAAAAAGGCTTATCGTTCCTGGAAATTAAATATTTACAATGGAGAGCGGGTGAAGTGGTGGCTATAAAAATAAACAAGCAATTAAGCCTGTTCCATTCTGGACACAGGACGTGTTAGCGCATTTTCGTGTTATGTATCAGTACGTTTGTTAGCTTACAGTAAATATTTGTAAATTTTGGAAATGTTTATAAATTCAATTGTGTAATGCATATATCTGTAAAAAAAAATTATAAAGACGTTTCTTTATATTTGAAAAAAAAATTATTGTGTCTTAAATCTAACTACAAGTGGTTTGTGGTTACTGAAATAGGACTCATAATTGAAAACATTCGAAATTATAGTCATTTAATCGTCCGAAAACTCCGTCAATTGTTGCATAGCTCTGATACTTTCAATTAAACTCAGAACACAAGCTTACTATTTCATTTGATGAGTTTCTTAATAAATCTTGGTGAAACTACGTGCTGCAGTATTTCGCACCAAATGAATGGGTTATTGAACGTACAAGGTGTATATATAATATATAAGCCCCTTAGGAGCCCTGAAGCCCGGCCCTCAGAGGTCCTATCGCGAAATGAACTTTTGATGTACACATGGCAGGCCAAGACCTACAAAATGATATATACATCATGGGTCTAGGACTTATAGTTGCTGAGATATAGGCGCTCTTTATTAATAAAGCTTATATAGCAAAAAACGGTACTAAGCCCCCTTTTACGACCCTCAGAGGTCAGATCGCGAAATGGAAAAAAGTCATTTCTTGGCAGGCCAAGACCTACAAAATGATATATACATCATGGGTCTAGGACTTATGGTTGTTGAGATCTAGGGTGATGACAGACAGACAAAACGATGATGCACTGCTAACATTGATGGAACTAACCTTGGTGGGGGACATGGGGACAGTTTGGGTGTGACATATCCGTGTTGCATCGTATCGATATTTGCATTGATTGATTTCTGTCAGGGCATTGGTCATAAATAAAACAAAAACGCGTACTCAAATATTGAAATCGAGACAGACAAGAAGTTAAAAGACACTGAAACGAATAGTTAAATAAACGTGTATAGAACACCAGTAGTGTAGGGAGGGTTCGGTGTTTTTTTTATTTTTGCACTTTTCAGATTGGGAAGAAAGTCGCAAAAAAATGTATCTCGCACAGGGCGCTACAGTAGCTAGCTACGGCTCTGCAAAAAAAAAAAAAACCAACATACATTTATGCAGGTAAGACTTCAGTATGCCGATTGCGATACGTAAACAAATGAGGGGGGATATCAGCACAACAAAGTACGAATATCCTGTTTATTAGGACAAGTCCATTAGAGAAGGTTACAAGAGCTACTTAAACTAATTATGTTGATTTTGATATTCTTATCAACTGACTAACGAAGTACTCTTGCTGTACCCTCTTGTGATTTATCTTTACGTAACTGGCTGCAAGATTTGCCCCAGGATATATCTGTAAGTTGAAAGGGAAGAGTTCGGGATAAGGGAATAGCAGATAGCGGAATGACAGAAAGAAAAAAAAAAACATCTATTCATTTATCCACTCACCCACCCACCCCTCCATCCATCCATCCACCCAACCACACATCCACCTTTTCATCCATCCATCCAACCACACATCCACCCTTACATCGATCCGCCCATCCAACTACCCCTCCAATCCAACCACCAATCTACCCCTCCATCTATCCATCTACCCCTCCATCCATCCATCTACCCCTCCATCCACCCATCAATCCATCCAACCACACATCCACCCTTCCATTCATCCACCCATCCATCTACCCCTCCCCCACCCATCCATACATCCACCCAACCATCCATCTACCCCTTCATCCATCCATCCACCCCTCCATCCACCCATCCATTGTGTAGAATCTATCTATCTATCTATCTATCTATCTATCTATCTATCTATCTATCTATCTATCTATCTATCTATCTATCTATCTATCTATCTATCTATCTATCTATCTATCTATCTATCTATCTATCTATCTATCTATCTATCTATCTATCTATCTATCTATCTATCCATCCATCCATCCATCCATCCATCCATCCATCCATCCATCCATCCATCCATCCATCCATCCATCCATCCATCCATCCATCCATCCATCTATCTATCTATCTATCTATCTATCTATCTATCTATCTATCTATCTATCTATCTATCTATCTATCTATCTATCTATCTATCTATCTATCTATCTATCTATCTATCTATCTATCTGTCTGTCTGTCTGTCTGTCTGTCTGTCTGTCTATCTAACTATCTATCTATCTGACTACCTGTGTGTATGTCTCTTTGTTTATCTGGCTTTCTATCTACCTAGTCTCTCTTCCAGCAACGTCTTATTCCCAGTGTTTTCACGTAACGCCTTCTTTAACCCTAACATCCGTGTAACTATGACAACAACGTAAACAAAAAGGACCCGTGACCCTAGATCCCAGAGATATGTACGTCATAACTTCCTGTTCACAAAATATTTTCAACATAAAGACGTCACGGAATTTTCCCCCTCAAAACTTAATTATTTAATCCGCTTGATGTCAAACATCTATTACTTTACAAAGTTTTTTTTGAAAATAAAATTTAAAATTTCTTTTCGCTTAAACGTAGTTCCTCTTGCGCTAATCATTTCCGGCGAGTCTAATCGTGAGGAGCTGCACAGAAAGTTGCCAAGTGAAAACTTATTTTCAAATTCTGACAGTTTAGAACTGGAAATAGTTGATCTTCTAGGATTTACGGTCACGTGATGTTCAAGAAGCTAATTGGTGGTGTGAGCGCTTTGATGTTTTTTTAAAAAAAATAATTAAACTACAGGATGTAGTGAGCAGCTGATTATTAGTACATGACGAACTAGTAACCTTACTGTGCACCAGTGTCGGTCAGTTAACTATAACTAAAACGATAACTAGAATGATTGACTTTAGTTAACTATAACTAAAACGATAACTAGAATGATGGACTTTAGTTAACTATAACTAAAACGATAACTAGAATGATTGACTTTAGTTAACTATAACTAAAACTAAAACTAGAAAGAATTTTTTAACTATAACTAAATAATAACTAAAATGCTTGCCAACTAAACTATAACTAAAAAGACTTTCATAACTAACCAGAACAAAGTTTTATAATTTTTGATACACGCCTCACGCACTTACAAATAGATCGTTTATTTTCTATAAATTGCTCGCGCTTTTTGCATCTATACACCTTTCTCAAAAAGTAATCCCCTTACTGAATTGTTTGTTTAAATGGACAAGATACACTTCCGGTACCAATTAATGTACGCGAATTTGCGAATAATAAATTTATGTTGCCGCTATTCTTTTAATTTTAATTCTTTTTAATTTAATTTATTTTTCAGTGTGATTATTTATTATTATTATCTTAAAAGTTGAAGCTAAAAAGTAGAATGGTTGAAAAATAATATCATTGACCATCACCTCATCATAATGAGGTAGTAGTTTCAAACCTTTTACTACCGATTTTTAATTACTATCTATCGCACAATATATGGTAACCAAAAATATACTGTTTTACATATGACCCTACATAAGTCCCTACATAAGTCCCTACATGTGACCCTATATAAGTCCCTACATATGACCCTATATAAGTCCCTACATTAGTCCCTACCTATGACCCTACATATGTCCCTACATATGACCCTACACAAGTCTCTACATATGACCCTACATAAGTCTATACATAAGTCCCTACATAAGTCCCAATATAAGTCACTACATAAGTCCCTATATAAGTCTCTACATACGTCACTAAATAAGTTCCTACATAAGTCTCCATATATGACCCTACATAAGTCTCTACATAAGTATCTACATAAGTCTCTAAATAATCTGATATCGGGACATTTTGTGACTTTAAAAACTTGTCAACGTCAGAAAAATTAAATTTTGGTAATAAATTTAAACTCATTATATCTTAGATGAGACGGAAATGTAGAAAAAATAATCGAGAATTAATAGAATTTATCGAGTTAAGTATTAATCAAGTATATAAATATCAATAACACAAAGCGACCGGAAGCTCATTATGATCTTTTCACAAAGACAGCTGACGCGCAGGAATACATGTGAGAACGGTCCATAGTGTCTTTGGTTACATATTTAGTTTCGCAAGAAATTAAATTTTTTATGTATATTTTATCTTTGGTTTTTGTGTTCTGTTTTCCGGAAATCTTTCACGCTGAAAGTGAGCGTGCGTTTCCGCAGTCACAGTATATTGTAGATACTTTTGATTTAATTTTTTTTTCCGGTGTTTGCGGTGTAAACGTGGTTGAGGAAACATCTTTGTGGTGTTAATAGAGTTAGTTATCAAAGATTTTTTTCACTTATTTTCTGTTCAATTCACGTGTAGTGTGATAGTGTAGTGTGTGGTGCAGTGGATGTTGAAATTTAATTGGCATGTTTCTGTCGTATCGATGGGCATTTGAAGTTTTGCAGTGCTTACGAAAATCATTCAATAACTATAACTATATAATAACTAAATAATAATAATAAAAATGATTGATGAAAAAATTAACTATAACAATAACTGAAATGAATTTAAAACTATAACTAAATAATAATAAAAATGATTGATGAAAATACTAACTATAACTACAACTGAAATGAATTTAAAACTATAACTAAATAATAATAAAAATTGTTGCTAAAAAAAACGAATCAAAACTATAACTAAAATGATTTTAATAACTAGAATATCACTGGTGTGCACTGGACGTGATTAGAAGTGAAGCCATGATAAGTCTGACCCAAGATTATCTCTATCATAAGTCTGACCCAAGGTTATCTCTATCATAAGTCTGACCCAAGATTATCTCTATCATAAGTCTGACCCAAGATTATCTCTATCATAAGTCTGACTCAAGATTATCTCTATCATAAGTCTGACTCAAGATTATCTCTATCATAAGTCTGACTCAAGATTATCTCTATGATAAGTCTGACTCAAGATTATCTCTATGATAAATCTGACTCAAGATTATCTCTATCATAAGTCTGACCCAAGATTATCTCTATCATAAGTCTGACCCAAGATTATCTCTATGATAAATCTGACTCAAGATTATCTCTATCATAAGTCTGACCCAAGATTATCTCTATGATAAATCTGACTCAAGATTATCTCTATCATAAGTCTGACCCAAGATTATCTCTATCATAAGTCTGACCCAAGATTATCTCTATGATAAATCTGACTCAAGATTATCTCTATCATAAGTCTGACCCAAGATTATCTCTATCATAAGTCTGACCCAAGATTATTTCTATCATAAGTCTGACCCAAGATTATCTCTATGATAAATCTGACTCAAGATTATCTCTATCATAAGTCTGACCCAAGATTATCTCTATCATAAGTCTGACCCAAGATTATCTCTATCATAAGTCTGACCCAAGATTATCTCTATCATAAGTCTGACCCAAGATTATCTCTATGATAAATCTGACTCAAGATTATCTCTATCATAAGTCTGACCCAAGATTATCTCTATCATAAGTCTGACCCAAGATTATCTCTATGATAAATCTGACTCAAGATTATCTCTATCATAAGTCTGACCCAAGATTATCTCTATCATAAGTCTGACCCAAGATTATTTCTATCATAAGTCTGACCCAAGATTATCTCTATGATAAATCTGACTCAAGATTATCTCTATCATAAGTCTGACCCAAGATTATCTCTATCATAAGTCTGACCCAAGATTATCTCTATCATAAGTCTGACCCAAGATTATCTCTATCATAAGTCTGACCCAAGATTATCTCTATCTTAAGTCTGACCCAAGATTATCTCTATCATAAGTCTGACCCAAGATTATCTCTATCATAAGTCTGACTCAAGATTATCTCTATCATAAGTCTGACCCAAGATTATCTCTATCATAAGTCTGACCCAAGATTATCTCTATCATAAGTCTGACTCAAGATTATCTCTATCATAAGTCTGACCCAAGATTATCTGCTACCCATACATGTATTGTAATGATGGGTGTGGCCAGTGGCGTAGAGATCTTAACTCGCGCCCGGGGCACAATACCTTTTAAACGCTCCACCCCATTCGAAAACCATATAATATTATATGTAAAATATACCCGGGGCATGATGCTCCCCCTTGCCCCCATCCCCCACTTCACTACGCCACTGGGTGTGGTCTTAAGAGTCATTAGTCAAGGTCGAGAAATTCCCCGGCACTCACCGGGCTCGAACTCGAGACCTATTAGCCTCTAACCCACTACAAACTCGTCCCTTTAAGAAGCAAACTTTGTACATATATATATGTTTACATATATGTACATATATATATATATATATATTTCGTCCACATAGCGCTTTTATCATGGCGTATGGGGGGGAGGGGGAATGGGGGGTATGTGGGTTTGCTTCATTAGTCACCCCTAAAGGGGCTATGAAAAAGTATCGGATTTATTAGAATGGAACATGTGTGTGAACGATCCGGAGCAGGCAGACTTCATGAGGTCAAAGGTTGAATACACTCAGGTTAATTAGAAATATGACCTACCATCCTTGATTTATTCTGTTACATAGTAACTCGGAGTTAGCTCTCCCTAGAAACAATACATCCTAGCCAGTAACAGGGCAGATAAATGTAGAGACAGAGAGAGAGAGAGAGAGAGAGAGAGAGAGAGAGAGAGGGAGAGGTAGAGGGGAGAGAGAGAGAGAGAAAGATAGAGAGAGAGTGAGAGAGAGAGGGAGGTACAGAATGAGAAAAAGAGAGAGAGAGGGAGGGAGGGAGAGAATGAGAGAGAGAAAGACGGAGAAAGAGAGAGAGAGATGGGAATACAGGCTGACTTATTAGCCTAAGAGTCAATACATAATTAAGATAAAAATTAAAGGTCCTCTGACCAACAGTGATTCTTTGACTGATATTATTAGCACACATTTCCGTTCTTATTATTAGTACCAGAGATACAATCTTTTCCCAAAATAATAAAAAAAAAAAAAAAAATAGACGGTAAAGAGAAATACCGAAAGATAATTATTTGAACCTTATCCATTTTTACCTGATATACCCATGACGTCAAAAGATAATTTCAAAAAAAAAAAAACATAGAAAAACTTAATACCATTCAAACTATTTATCTGTGTTTTCATCTTTTACTTACAAAAAAAATAATAAACCTAGTTGAAAATGGTAAATCACTAAACAGAATATGCCTCCCCCCACCCCACCCCATATCGAACACTTCACATTATATTTGAAATGGTAAACTATGCACACACAGAGAATGTGGTGATGGGAGTCTGTTTATAATATAACCAGATGCTATTTCTGAAGATAAAAAAACAACAACAACATTGCTTCAAATAACTTTATTCCCCCCCCCCCCCCAAACCTTTGTATTTTATTTGTCTGTTGTTATTGGTCGTCTTTTTTTTTTTGTATTTTGAAATATATTGGGAACTTGAGCCAAGACCTGAAAAAATATCCTTGGTTCCCCCCCCCCCCCCCGACCTTCAGGTCGACAGTCGAGCGCTTTACCACACGATCAGTCTGACTCAAGATTATCTCTATCATAAGTCTGACTCAAGATTATCTCTATCATAAGTCTGGCCCAAGATTATCTGCTACCCATAAATGTATTGTAATGATGGGTGTGGCCAGTGGCGTAGAGAGCTTAACTCGCGCCCGGGGCACAATACCCTGTACCCCCCAGTCGATTTCTCTTCACCCCCCCCCAATTGTTGCGAGAATCAATCAATAGATGTTTACCCCCCTATGTCGCAGAAGTTTTTACTTGATCTAAATTGATCTCACGTACCTCCCCTGTACTTGGTCCACTTCAGGCAGATGCCCCTGGTACATTCTTTTGTACCGACTTCAGAGTGGTTCACATCGATGGGGTCAGAACAGGTGCTGTTCTCAGCTGCACCATCACAGATGTAGCATCTGATAGGGTCTGTGGGGAAAAAATAATAAAGGGAGATAGAGTTGTTGGGTTTCATATTATTAGATTTTTTTGTATACATTGGCTGGATAGGTTACTTTGGTTGATGTACTTAGTGAGTATTTTTAAATCAAAGTATTTCT
>JAGDYQ010000004.1:4543636-4551356 GCA_021962125.1 Bulinus truncatus
CACAGACACACACACAGAGACACACACACAGACACACACACAGACACACACAGACACACACACACAGAGACACACACACACACAGACACACACACAGAGGCGCGCACACACAGAGACACACACACACAGACACACACACAGAGACACACACAGACACACACACAGAGACACACACTGACACACACAGACAGACACACACAGAGACACACACAGACACACACACAGAGACACACACACAGACACACACACCGAGACACACACACAGACACACACACAGAGACACACACACACAGACACACACACACACAGACACACACTCAGACACACACAGAGACACACACACACAGACACACACTAACAGACACACACACACACACACACACACACACACACACACAGACACACACACACACACATACACACACACAGACACACACAGACACACACTCAGACACACACACACAGAGACCAACACAGACACACACACACACAAAGAGACACACACACAGACACACACACACAGACACACAGAGACACACACACAGAGATACACACACACAGAATTAGTAATGGTTCAATGGGTCAATGGGCCGCAAAATTGGATGTGGTCACATGGGTCATGGGTCAATGTTCCTGACCCACAACCCACCCTTAGTCTCCGCCTGACCCTAAAAAAAAACCCGTCGTCGCACGATTTTTTTAAATTTCAAAATGGTTTCTATGGCGATGACCGCCATCTTGAAAATAACAACATTCAGTGGGTCATGGGTCATGATGGGTCTGGGTCAAGAACTTGATGGGTCATATGGGTCATGGGTCAGCTCAGTGAACCATTCCTTGCTCTGCACACACACACAGACACATACACATTCACACAGACACACACATACACACACATATACAAACACAGACACACACACAGACACACACATACATACACACACATACACACACACACATACACACACACATACATACACACACAGATACACACATACATACACACACATACACAGACACATGGGCGTATTCATGGAGGGGGCAAGGGGGGGCATTTGCTCCCCCCCCTACATTTAAAAAAAAAAAAAAAATGTCATAAAGTTGTTATTTTGCCCCCTGAAAATTTTGGCCCTTCCCCTGGAAAAATTCCTAGCGACGCCCATGCACAGACACACACACAGACACACACACAGACATACACACACACACACAGACAGACATTTTGTTTATCTGTTCGCTCTCTTCCGCCCTCTCTTTTTCTATTTGTTTTGATAGCTAGAGCACAAGTAGATGGTAGTGAGTAGTGTCTGCTGTAGACCGATACTCACCCTGCCAGACTATAAATGAACTGCCCGTCTGCTGTAATGTACTACTCGTCATTGAGGTCGTGTCTTTCTGCATGTGTATCGTCAAACTTTTAAACTCGCTATGCGTCTGATAAACTCAGTCAACTGGGGGTCCTCAACAAACTCTGAAAACTGGGCCCTCAAAAACAATCACAAACTCTGACCATTAGATTTCCCTAACAAACTCTGAAAAATGGGGCCCTCGATAAACTCCGACCATCGGGCCTGCCTGACGAACTCTGAAAAATGGGGCCCCCTGAGAAACAGACAACTGTGGGTCTCTCTTTCACGCCTTACCACAAAAGGGTGTAGCTGCATTGCATCTGTATAAATAAATAAAATAAATTTCGATGGTGTCTATCGCTCCCTGGGGGGTTCACCCCCCCACCACTTGCAGCTGCCCTGACTATGTGATTCTAGTTTGTCAATAACGTATAATTAGTTGGAGTGCACGTACTTCCTGTTTAAGAACATCTTGCCTAACCTTTATGTAATTCAACACACGCCCAGTTACGTTTTATTACACACTTCAACATATGAATAATAGAAACATCAAATACTTCAGCATATATCGGTAACAATCATACAACCAAATACTGTCTCCATTCTTTAAATATTGCATCCAATCAGATAACAAACAAACAAAAAATCCTCTATCCTCACAAATGGTTGGTACTAGTCATACTACATACTACGGGTTTTACCATTACACATTGCAACATATTGCTACAACCTACATTATACTGTATAAAACGTCTTACACTTCATACACGGGACTGAATAGACACAAACACAATCATACTCTAGGATTTAAAAAAAAATGGAAATATTTTTCTTCTACTAACAGAACCGAGGGTAATAGTCCAACCAAATTATATTAAGTTCTGTGGAGACGGACAGTGTGGATGATCTAGATATTGATTCGGTCGGATCAATAGATCACTTTTGATGACATCTCAGCTTTCCCTCTCTTTTTATTTTTTTCTGCTATGGTTTGGAAATGAAATAGACCTTTTTACTCTTGCTGGAAGCTAAGCTGAGAGGACATACAGATGAAATGTAAGAAACGTTCTTTGTAAACAGTCTAAAGATCAAACATTAAAAACGAAAATATATTTAAAAAAAAAACGCATTAAACACATAAATTAAACAGGATATGAACAAAACTTGTAGGTAAAGATAGAATTACGCAAAAAATCAAAACAACAACAACAAAATAAACATAGAGAAATGAATCCTAAACATACACATTATTAAAATATACAATTAAGATAACTTAGTTTAGCAATACGTGAGTTCAATTCTGATGCTAAACATTTGGAAGTGCTAACATATTTAGATTTATTTATTGAGAAGAAATATTATTCATTGCCTGATGGTTATTTAGTTCGATTTTCAGCGATGCCAATTTACTAACTGGTTTCAACAAAATACATTCTGGTTTCAACAAAATACATGATGGTTTCTAACAAATTACGTACTGGTTTCAACAAAAAAAGTACTGATATCACCAAAATGTGTACTTAAACCAGTACGTATTTAGGCAATATAATACTGTTTTCACCAAACAATTACTGATTTCACTAAAAATTAAAGCTAAATAGCAACACTAGCCCAAGAGCTGACCAGTGTGCTGACCCCCTTACTGCAGCCAAACACAGTTAAATGAAAACGGGTGATTGACATGAGCCTTCCCCCCCCACCCCCCGGTACTGTTGGGATCCCGCGGACAACAGCCAGGCAGTTCCTGACTTTCAGGACAATTGCATCCTCAGCTAGATGGGTGGGATATAGAATGAGCTGATCAAACATAGTGGCTGCAGTTTAGGACTGGTCTATACTGTCGTATCTTTTCAAGTATCTAATGAAATACCAGGTGATCTTTTCAAGTATCTAATGAAATACCAGGTGAGAAGTGACCAGAAAGGCCGAATAAAAAGGTGGATGGACCATGTATATCTACATCAAATTCTCTTAACCTTCAGATGTTCAAGTTTAGTATCTTTAGATTAATTTTGCAGGTCATGTCACAGGGTTAGAAGTAAATATTGATGTCGAACGAATGTCCGACGTACCCAAACTTGGTTAGCTGTGGAATAAATGTGCAATTAGTCAACTACTTTAACACGTTGGCTTAAATAATCTGTTCTCAACATACACGTCAGAATTTTTACATGCTCCAACAGTTTACTAAGTCGATTGGTATATATAGGTATGTATTAAGATAGGGTGTATAGAGGGCTCTGGGCAGAGGTTGTACCTTTGATGCTCTGACAGCTGCACCCTCGGGTGGTCAAGCTCACTGGTCCTCGCTCATCTCTTGAACCTCTCACGTGTGGCTCCCCGCGCCACACCCTGGGCAACGGTCTCAGCTGACCGGCTAAACCGCGTGAGGGGGGTGGTGCTGACACGGCACCACTGGGCGTATGAACTTCCAAATTGAAGTCACCGGCCAGGGCGGACGAGATCAAATGTGAACCCAACGACTACGTGTCCGTGATCAAGGCGGGCCACCGATAAGGAGGAAACCGACTGTGGTCAAGCTTCGAGAGGGTTGGGCGCCGCCAAGCATTTCCTGCCCCAGATACACCATGACTGAAAACCTAACTAGTTTTCAGTCAACAACGGTGCCCCAACGACCCATCCACGGGTTAAGGGATAGAAGAAGAAGAAGATTAAGATAACCACTTTACAATGTAAAAAAAAAACATGGAATGTGTTAAAACTGTCTTGTTATAAAAAAAAAAGAAAGTTATTTAATTACTTTTAATGCAATACTGGCTGATTGCAAACAGTTCACAGCTAAATATTAATTATTCAACACTTACTGTTGATTGTTCTTAGCCTGTTGCGTAATTAGTTAATTAAAAAAAAACAAAACTTTAAAATTATCTACAAATGAAAAAAAAATTCTATGCATTTTTGTTGAATATATCGATCAACTAACTAACTGATCAATCTATTACATCTTTTAATCAATAATTCACTCTCTCCATCCATTCATAAATCCATACATTCAACCATAAAAGAAATGACTTACTGAACTAGGATTCAGGGCCGTAGCTTGCTATTGTGGGCCCCCCCTGTGTGAGTTACACTTTTACCGCCCTTCTCCTCCTCCTCCCGATCTGAAGAGAGAACACAAATTTGACTGCACGCCATTTCTCTGCCCCTTCCTAGTTCGGCGCCCCGTGTGGCCACATAACCAACATTACCCTCCCTACGACGCCACTGCTCGAATGAAGGAAGATTTCGTTGCCAACATCTCATATTTTCTATACCGTCGACAAAAAAAGTAATGTTCCCTTAACCCTAACGGGTCGTCGGGGCAGATGAAGTGTAGAATTCATCTGTTTCTATAACCTCGGCATATGAAGGGCCACAAACCAACATTACCCTGCCTACGACGCCACTGCTCGGGTGAAGGAATATTTAATTGCCATTGTCTCATATTTTCTATTCCCTCGACAAGTTTGCCCTCCCCCCCCCACCACCAAATGTTTTAGAAACTCCGATACGCCTATGTCCCGTACACAATTCAGCGGCTAAACCAATTCATGACTTAAAGAAACTTGTGAAAAAATACAACGTTGGCCTAAGATGAACATTGCATGACGGTCACTACAGGCCTAACTTTCACACCGTGGTGACTGATCTATTACTGCCTACGTGAAGTTGCAGTCCGTTGGTATCGGGGTCTAGAAGTCACACTATAAACCCCCCCCCTCCCCCACCAGACTTGTGTAGCATTGTCTAGCTGCAAGTCTAGCACAGTGGTCCCCGACATTTTTCTCGCCACGGACCGGTCAGCGTTTGATAGTTTCTCCGCGGCCCACTGGAATATTTCTTGGGCGGCCTAGTAACATTCGTTCCATTTGACCGGAACCGGTCCGTCTGTCCGGGCGTTGGGGACCACTTGTCTAGCAGACACACTAAGAAAACCTAGACTTATGTAGCATAGTCTTCCAGACTTGCGCTTAAAAAAACCTAGACTTATGTAGCATAGTCTAGCAGTCATGCACTTAAAAAAAACAGTCTCTCGTACATACTTGCAATGTCTATAAATATCATAAGTGTTAGTTGTAATGGTAATATAAAGACTTTTAACTCATGCAGCTGATTTGTGTTGACACATGTCGGGCAGAAAGTGCAAGCAGCCATACAACGGTTCTAAAAACTTGTGAATGAACCCTTTGCCTTTTTTTTTTGGAAAAAAATCTAAAACAATAATCGAAATAAAATGTCATATTTAAGCATGTCTAAAAAAATGGAGGATTTAAAAGTAAAAAAAATAACTGCATAATGCTGAAGTCATAGGTATAAAACAAAAATGTATATTTTCAACACCAAAGAAGCTTACTTTGAGAATCGCTATTTTGGCACATTCAGGTTTTAGTGCAAGATAAAAATAAAGCTACGCGAAATCCAATCTCTGGAAGCCAGGATTCCAGTCATAGCTGAAGTCAGAGTGTACGTTGTACTGAACTTTGTTCTTACTTTACAGGCTATAAATAAGTAAGTCACTTTTTTTTTGTGCCAGTTGTAAGGAGCCAACAACTGTATATGTAACAGTTGATGATATGCGCCACTCTACCTGCATAGTAAATAGATGCAGGTGTATGTAGTCACAGCTGTTATTGAGGATAGGGAAAATAGGCTATCGGTGTCACAGTGGTCCCTTTCAGTGAACATTCCTGTTGACTCCGATGGGGGCCCCACCAGGTATGTTTGCCTAGAGATACCCCCCCCCATACACACACACTTTTATCTCTGAATGTCTCTACCGAGGACCCACAAACAACCTATTTGTACTCATAACTACCCATCCATAAATCTATTAATTCATCCATCCATTCATCCATGCATCTACCAATTCGTCCGACCGACTGTCAGTCTAGCCACGCATCCATCTATCCATCCATCCACTGCAGTGGCGTAGCGAGCTTAACTCGCGCCCGGGGCACAATACATTTTTAGCGCCCCCCCATTCGAAAACAATATAATATTATATGTACAATATACCATTTAGCGCCCCTTTGTGAGTAGCGCCCGGGGCATGATGCCCCCTTGCCCATCCCTCACTACGCCACTGATCCACTGCATCCACCCATCCACCCGTCCGTCCTACCGTCTGTCTGTCTAATATATTAGCTTGTTTGTCTGTCTACCTGTTAGTCATCCTCTCTGCCTACGTATTTCTCAATAAATAATTTTTAAAAAAGTAAAAAAAAAACAAAAACTAGAGATATCTATAATATCATGAGAAAGTGAATTCACTATCAGCGAAATATTTATATTTTCTAAAGTGCAGCTCTTCATTGAGTTTATGTGCGACTTTTGTTCACGTGAAACTTGATAAGTTTACAATTTATAAAAAACTAGAATGCGACGTGGTCATCCGTGCCATTGCAATTAACACACATTTTAAAGATATCTGATACCATGCACAAAAGTTGTAAAAGAGACATGGCGAATATTGGAGCGGACACTTATGAAACTTTAGGGATGTCTGCTAAGTAATTTTACAAACACAAGTTTCTATATCATACTTTCCGATTGGGTGATATACTTTACATATTTATAAATGGGAATTTTCTTTCTCTTTTCAGAGAGGAGAATTTTTCCTTTCCATTAAGAGATGATAGTATTCCTTTTCATTCAGCGATGAGAATATTCCTTTCCAATAAGAGGTAGGAACATTCCTTCTCATTTAGAGGAGGGCATCTTCTTTTTCACTCAGCGATGGGAATGTTCCTTCCCATTAGAGATATGAATCATACTTTCCATTCCGAGATCGGAATATTTCTTTCCATTCAGAGATAGAAATCCTATCTTACTTTCCGAGTTAATGTTTAAAAAAAAAAACCCATCTAGCTACTCTGCAGAAGAATACGCCCTTCCATTCCGAGATGACAATCTATGATTACAATTTAGGGACGTCGATCAGACACGAGAAAAATTAAGGCACTAAGCGGGGCTCGAACTCGAAACCTTTAGGTCAGCAGACGTGTGGGGCTTAATGTATGAGCGATAGGACTTCAACAACGAATAGTTTCTCTTTATGTGTCAGTGCATATGTGACCTACTGACCCCGCTGACAACGGTCATTATTTTCTTTTCTTCGTTTTCTCTCGCACTTAGCACTAGATGCGTGGGCAGAGCTGTGCCAGGAGCCCACAGACGAGGCTGAAAAAAACCTTTTTAATTATTGAAAGTTTTTCTTGCCAATAAACAATCAATACATTAGCGGCTTAGCTGAAGCAGATGGCGGGTGTTGGAACTTTGTTATGTCAGATAATAACGAAAAGGGCAAATGAAAGAAAAGAATAACTGGAAATCATTGTTTGGAACTAACGATGCCACACAACAGCCCA
>JAGDYQ010000004.1:4551856-4564356 GCA_021962125.1 Bulinus truncatus
TCGGAGTTTCTAAAACATTTGGTGGTGGGGTCGAGGGAATAGAAAATATGAGACAATGGCAATTAAATATTCCTTCACCCGAGCAGTGGCGTCGTAGGCAGGGTAATGTTGGTTTGTGGCCCTTCATATGCCGAGGTTATAGAAACAGATGAATTCTACACTTCATCTGCCCCGACGACCCGTTAGGGTTAAGGGCCACATTTTTTTTGTCACGGTATAGGAAAAATATGAGATGTTGGCAACGAAATCTTCCTTCATTCGAGCAGTGGCGTCGTAGGGAGGTAATGTTGGTTGCGTGGGCGGCCATCGGGCGCCGAACTAGGAAGGGGCAGAGAAATGGGCGCAGTCAAATTTGTGTTCTCTCTTCAGATCGGGAGGAGGAGGAGAAGGGCGGTAAAAGTGTAACTCACACAGGGGGGGCCCACAATAGCAAGCTACGGCCCTGAATCCTAGTTCAGTAAGTCATTTCTTTTATGGTTGAATGTATGGATTTATGAATGGATGGAGAGAGTGAATTATTGATTAAAAGATGTAATAGATTGATCAGTTAGTTAGTTGATCGATATATTCAACAAAAATGCATAGAATTTTTTTTTCATTTGTGGATAATTTTAAAAGTTTTGTTTTTTTTTTAATTAACTAATTACGCAACAGGCTAAGAACAATCAACAGTAAGTGTTGAATAATTAGCGATGTAGCTGTGAACTGTTTGCAATCAGCCAGTATTGCATTAAAAGTAATTAAATAACTTTCTTTTTTTTTTATAACAAGACAGTTTTAACACATTCCATGTTTTTTTTTTACATTGTAAAGTGGTTATCTTAATCTTCTTCTTCTTCTATCCCTTAACCCGTGGATGGGTCGTTGGGGCACCGTTGTTGACTGAAAACTAGTTAGGTTTTCAGTCATGGTGTATCTGGGGCAGGAAATGCTTGGCGGCGCCCAACCCTCTCGAAGCTTGACCACAGTCGGTTTCCTCCTTATCGGTGGCCCGCCTTGATCACGGACACGTAGTCGTTGGGTTCACATTTGATCTCGTCCGCCCTGGCCGGTGACTTCAATTTGGAAGTTCATACGCCCAGTGGTGCCGTGTCAGCACCACCCCCCTCACGCGGTTTAGCCGGTCAGCTGAGACCGTTGCCCAGGGTGTGGCGCGGGGAGCCACACGTGAGAGGTTCAAGAGATGAGCGAGGACCAGTGAGCTTGACCACCCGAGGGTGCAGCTGTCAGAGCATCAAAGGTACAACCTCTGCCCAGAGCCCTCTATACACCCTATCTTAATACATACCTATATATACCAATCGACTTAGTAAACTGTTGGAGCATGTAAAAATTCTGACGTGTATGTTGAGAACAGATTATTTAAGCCAACGTGTTAAAGTAGTTGACTAATTGTACATTTATTTCACAGCTAACCAAGTTTGGGTACGTCGGACACATTCGTTCGACATCAATATTTACTTCTAACCCTGTGACATGACCTGCAAAATTAATCTAAAGATACTAAACTTGAACATCTGAAGGTTAAGAGAATTTGATGTAGATATACATGGTCCATCCACCTTTTTATTCGGCCTTTCTGGTCACTTCTCACCTGGTATTTCATTAGATACTTGAAAAGATCACCTGGTATTTCATTAGATACTTGAAAAGATACGACAGTATAGACCAGTCCTAAACTGCAGCCACTATGTTTGATCAGCTCATTCTATATCCCACCCATCTAGCTGAGGATGCAATTGTCCTGAAAGTCAGGAACTGCCTGGCTGTTGTCCGCGGGATCCCAACAGTACCGGGGGGGGGGGGGGGCAAGGCTCATGTCAATCACCCGTTTTCATTTAACTGTGTTTGGCTGCAGTAAGGGGGTCAGCACACTGGTCAGCTCTTGGGCTAGTGTTGCTATTTAGCTTTAATTTTTAGTGAAATCAGTAATTGTTTTGGTGAAAACAGTATTATATTGCCTAAATACGTACTGGTTTAAGTACACATTTTGGTGATATCAGTACTTTTTTTTTTGTTGAAACCAGTACGTAATTTGTTAAAACCATCATGTATTTTGTTGAAACCAGAATGTATTTTGTTGAAACCAGTTAGTAAATTGGCATCGCTGAAAATCGAACTAAATAACCATCAGGCAATGAATAATATTTCTTCTCAATAAATAAATCTAAATATGTTAGCACTTCCAAATGTTTAGCATCAGAATTGAACTCACGTATTGCTAAACTAAGTTATCTTAATTGTATATTTTAATAATGTGTATGTTTAGGATTCATTTCTCTATGTTTATTTTGTTGTTGTTGTTTTGATTTTTTGCGTAATTCTATCTTTACCTACAAGTTTTGTTCATATCCTGTTTAATTTATGTGTTTAATGCGTTTTTTTTAAATATATTTTCGTTTTTAATGTTTGATCTTTAGACTGTTTACAAAGAACGTTTCTTACATTTCATCTGTATGTCCTCTCAGCTTAGCTTCCAGCAAGAGTAAAAAGGTCTATTTCATTTCCAAACCATAGCAGAAAAAAATAAAAAGAGAGGGGAAAGCTGAGATGTCATCAAAAGTGATCTATTGATCCGACCGAATCAATATCTAGATCATCCACACTGTCCGTCTCCACAGAACTTAATATAATTTGGTTGGACTATTACCCTCGGTTCTGTTAGTAGAAGAAAAATATTTCCATTTTTTTTTTAAATCCTAGAGTATGATTGTGTTTGTGTCTATTCAGTCCCGTGTATGAAGTGTAAGACGTTTTATACAGTATAATGTAGGTTGTAGCAATATGTTGCAATGTGTAATGGTAAAACCCGTAGTATGTAGTATGACTAGTACCAACCATTTGTGAGGATAGAGGATTTTTTGTTTGTTTGTTATCTGATTGGATGCAATATTTAAAGAATGGAGACAGTATTTGGTTGTATGATTGTTACCGATATATGCTGAAGTATTTGATGTTTCTATTATTCATATGTTGAAGTGTGTAATAAAACGTAACTGGGCGTGTGTTGAATTACATAAAGGTTAGGCAAGATGTTCTTAAACAGGAAGTACGTGCACTCCAACTAATTATACGTTATTGACAAACTAGAATCACATAGTCAGGGCAGCTGCAAGTGGTGGGGGGGGTGAACCCCCCCCCCAGGGGCGATAGACACCATCGAAATTTATTTTATTTATTTATACAGATGCAATGCAGCTACACCCTTTTTGTGGTAAGGCGTGAAAGAGAGACCCACAGTTGTCTGTTTCTCAGGGGGCCCCATTTTTCAGAGTTCGTCAGGCAGGCCCGATGGTCGGAGTTTATCGGGGCCCCATTTTTCAGAGTTTGTTAGGGAAATCTAATGGTCAGAGTTTGTGATTGTTTTTGAGGGCCCAGTTTTCAGAGTTTGTTGAGGACCCCCAGTTGACTGAGTTTATCAGACGCATAGCGAGTTTAAAAGTTTGACGATACACATGCAGAAGACACGACCTCAATGACGAGTAGTACATTACAGCAGACGGGCAGTTCATTTATAGTCTGGCAGGGTGAGTATCGGTCTACAGCAGACACTACTCACTACCATCTACTTGTGCTCTAGCTATCAAAACAAATAGAAAAAGAGAGGGCGGAAGAGAGCGAACAGATAAACAAAATGTCTGTCTGTGTGTGTGTGTGTATGTCTGTGTGTGTGTCTGTGTGTGTGTCTGTGCATGGGCGTCGCTAGGAATTTTTCCAGGGGAAGGGCCAAAATTTTCCAGGGGGGGGGGCAAATAACAACTTTATGACATTTTTTTTAAATGTAGGGGGGGAGCAAATGCCCCCCTTGCCCCCCCTCCATGAATACGCCCATGTGTCTGTGTATGTGTGTGTATGTATGTGTGTATCTGTGTGTGTATGTATGTGTGTGTGTATGTGTGTGTGTATGTGTGTGTATGTATGTGTGTGTCTGTGTGTGTGTCTGTGTTTGTATATGTGTGTGTATGTGTGTGTCTGTGTGAATGTGTATGTGTCTGTGTGTGTGTGCAGAGCAAGGAATGGTTCACTGAGCTTGACCCATGACCCATATGACCCATCAAGTTCTTGACCCAGACCCATCATGACCCATGACCCACTGAATGTTGTTATTTTCAAGATGGCGGTCATCGCCATAGAAACCATTTTGAAATTTAAAAAAATCGTGCGACGACGGGTTTTTTTTTAGGGTCGGGCGGAGACTAAGGGTGGGTTGTGGGTCAGGAACATTGACCCATGACCCATGTGACCCATCCAATTTTGCGACCCATTGACCCATTGAACCATTACTAATTCTGTGTGTGTGTATCTCTGTGTGTGTGTCTCTGTGTGTCTGTGTGTGTGTGTCTGTGTGTGTGTCTCTTTGTGTGTGTGTGTGTCTGTGTGTGTGTCTGTGTGTGTTGGTGTGTGTGTCTGTGTGTGTGTGTCTCTGTGTGTGTATCTGTGTGTGTGTGTGTCTCTGTTTGTGTGTGTGTCTCTGTGTGTGTCTCTGTGTGTGTGTCTCAGTGTGTGTGTCTGTGTGTGTGTGTCTGTGTGTGTCTGTGTGTCTGTGTGTGTCTCTGTGTGTGTGTGTCTCTGTGTGTGTCTCTGTGTGTGTGTCTGTGTGGGTGTCTCGGTGTGTGTGTCTGTGTGTGTGTCTCTGTGTGTGTGTCTGTGTGTGTCTGTGTGTGTGTCTGTGTGTGTCTCTGTGTGTGTCTCTGTGTGTGTGTCTGTGTGTGTCTCTGTGTGTGTGTCTGTGTGTGTGTGTCTCTGTGTGTGCGCGCCTCTGTGTGTGTGTCTGTGTGTGTGTGTGTCTCTGTGTGTGTGTGTCTGTGTGTGTCTGTGTGTGTGTCTGTGTGTGTGTCTCTGTGTGTGTGTCTGTGTGTGTGTCTGTGTGTGTGTCTGTGTGTGTCTGTGTGTGTGTGTGTCTGTGTGTGTGTCTGTGTGTGTCTGTGTGTGTGTGTGTGCCAGCTCGAGCCAAGTTGGACATTTAATGCACGACAGTGTTGCTTGATGTTTTTAACCAAAACCGCCGAATCTCAGTAAAAAAAACCCCAAAGCCGCCAGACTAGTAAAAAAAAAAGTAAACTTCAAATTAACTCCGATTTCTCAGCTTTTTACGCGACATTTTTTTTTACATTCACATTATATAAAACGTTGACCCTGTCACAAAAGTGCCAACCCGCCACTGAGTTAAAAATTTCCAGCCGACGTCCAAAAAAAAAACAACTCCCGAAATGGCGGTAAAACCGCCAAAAAGGCAACTATGAATTGTACAGGAGGAACGAAATTATTAAAGTTTCAGTTTTCGGTTCATTGATTGATGGTGAGTGCCGACTGGCCAGATTGGGCCCACTTACCTTGGCCGTTTTAGTGAATAGGCAAACCAGTTAACCACTTAGGGATACCCCCACACTCCCCACACACACACACATTGCAAATGGGGCCAAACTAAAGAATTAATTACTATTAAATCAGTTGTTAAAAGGAATCACACCAGGTAACTTTCCCCATGCCCCCGCCACTCCCATGGAAGTATCCACCTAGCACAGGGGTCGTTAACCTGCGGCTCGCGAGCCACATGTGACTCTTTCGATGTCAAGTTGCGGCTCTTTCGATGTCCAATTGCGTCTCAATCAAATACCATAATATTGAAACAACCATTTTCAGTGGCTCTTTAAGAGTTGAGAAAATTGTAAATTATAACTTTTGGCTCTTCCGTCTCAAAAGGTTGCCGACCCCTGACCTAGCGCCACCCAAAATCCTATGAACGGCTCCACTACGGATGAATTGGTCATTTTGTCATTTTGTCAACTTGCCCACTAGAAAGTCGGTCCCTCCCCAACCCCCTTGAGATATTACTTTGTGTGTGTGGGGGGGGGGGACCTTCACAATTTTTTTTCGTGGGTTAACAAAATCAATTTATAGCGTACCCCCCCCAACCCCAAATCACACCCGTTGCTTGCTGACAGCCAATAGTTTCAGTTTCAGACCAAGTCTGCTATTGATAGTTGGTGGGTAGGACACTATGTGTGGCGGTGCGTTTTACTGTGATCTTTATTGGCACCCACGGGCAGAGAGAGGAGGGGGGGTGTATGGGTCGAATGTTACGCGTTCGAATACCGATTATGCAGCCTGCCTATGTCCCTCGTTGTGCCTACATTGTCATTGCACTTTCGGTCAAGGTGGGGGACATTTAAAAAAAAAAAAAGAAACGCTACTAATAAAAACAAGAGATGGAAACACAGGGGGAAAAGGTGTTGGTGGAAGATAGATTAGATAGATAGACAAATAGACGGACAGAAAGACAGAGAGACAGATAGGTGAATAGATAGATTGATAGATAGACAGAGAGAAAGGCATGCAGACAGACGGATAGATAGATAGATAGATAGATAGATAGATAGATAGATAGATAGATAGATAGATAGATAGATAGATAGATAGATAGATAGATAGATAGATAGATAGATAGATAGATAGATAGATAGATAGATAGATAGATAGATAGATAGATAGATAGATAGATAGATAGATAGATAGATAGATGGATGGATGGATGGATGGATGGATGGATGGATGGATGGATGGATGGATGGATGGATGGATGGATGGATGGATGGATGGATGGATGGATGGATAGATAGATAGATAGATATAGAGTAGATAGATAGATATAGGTAGATAGATAAGATGAGATAGATAGATAGATAGATAGATAGATAGATAGATAGATAGATAGATAGATAGATAGATAGATAGATAGATAGATAGATAGATAGATAGATAGATAGATAGATAGATAGATAGATAGATAGATAGATACTATTTCAGTGTTTATTTCTTTATGACACGACGGCGTTCCGATCTTAAAGAAAAATAGCACTATATATATATATATATATATATATATATATATATATATATATCAATATTTTGAACTAATCAGACAGTAATCTAAGTAAAAGCCCGATTTGGTGGGTACTGAAAGGTTTACGATAAACATTTACTGGTATATATATATATATATATATATATATATATATATATATATATATATATATATATATATATATATATATATATATATGAATGAGCGGAAATCAAAAGTATTTCAATCAAACAAATCCACAATCCTAAAGTTCTTCATTCAATAAGTATTTGAATCAGATAGTGCTTCAATCTAAAAGTACTTCAAACTAAAAGTACTTCAGTCAATAAGTATTTCAATCAAATAGCACTTCAGTCTAAAAATACTCCAATCAAAAAAATACTTCCATCTAAAAGTACTTTATTCAACAAGTATTTCCAATTTTCAATACAAAAAATTACTTCAATCAAAAAACATTCTTAAAACAAGAAATACTTTGATTTAAAAATACTCACTAAGTACATCAACCAAAGTAACCTATCCAGCCAATGTATACAAAAAAAATCTAATAATATGAAACCCAACAACTCTATCTCCCTTTATTATTTTTCCCCCCACAGACCCTATCAGATGCTACATCTGTGATGGTGCAGCTGAGAACAGCACCTGTTCTGACCCCATCGATGTGAACCACTCTGAAGTCGGTACAAAAGAATGTACCAGGGGCATCTGCCTGAAGTGGACCAAGTACAGGGGAGGTACGTGAGATCAATTTAGATCAAGTAAAAACTTCTGCGACATAGGGGGGTAAACATCTATTGATTGATTCTCGCAACAATTGGGGGGGGGGTGAAGAGAAATCGACTGGGGGTACAGGGTATTGTGCCCCGGGCGCGAGTTAAGCTCTCTACGCCACTGGCCACACCCATCATTACAATACATTTATGGGTAGCAGATAATCTTGGGCCAGACTTATGATAGAGATAATCTTGAGTCAGACTTATGATAGAGATAATCCTGCTGGAGTCAGACTGATCGTTGTGGTAAAGCGTTTTCGACTGTCGACCTGAAGGTCAGGGGAGGGAACCAAGGATATTTTTCAGGTCTTGGAATAAGTTCCCAATATATTTCAAAATACAAAAAAAAAGAACGACCAATAAGCAACAGACAAATAAAATGTCTAAAGGTTTGGGGGGGGAATACAGGATATTTGAAGCAATGTTGTTGCATTGTTTTTTTATCTTCAGAAATAGCATCTGTTTTATATTACCAAACAGACTCCCATCATCACATTCTCTGTGTGTGCCTAGTTTACTATTTTCAAATATAATGTGAAGTCTTCGATATGGGGCGGGGCGGGGAGGCAGATTCCGTTTAGTGATTTACCATTTTCCAACTAGGTTTATTATTTTTTTTGTAAGTAAAAGATGAAAACACAGATCAATAGTTTGAATGGTATTAAGTTTTTCTCTGTTTTTTTTTTGAAATTATCTTTTGACGTCATGGGTATATGAGGTAAAAATGGATGAGGTTCAAATAATTATCTTTCGGTATTTCTCTTTACCGTCTATTTTTTTTTTTTTTTTTATTATTTTGGGAAAAGATTATATCTCTGGTACTAATAATAAGAACGGCAAATGTGTGCTAATAATATCAGTCAAAGAATCACTGTTGGTCAGAGGACCTTTAATTTTTTATCTTAATTATGTGTTGACTCTTAGGCTAATAAGTCAGCCTGTATTCCCATCTCTCTCTCTCTCTCTTCTCTCGTCTTTCTCTCTCTCATTCTCTCCCTCTCTCCCTCTCTCTCTCTCTTTTTTCTCTTTTTCTACTTCTCCCTCTCTCTCTCACTCTCTCTCTATCTCTCTCTCTCTCTCTCCCCTCCACCTCTCCCTCTCTCTCTCTCTCTCTCTCTCTCTCTCTCCCTCTCTCTCTGTCTCTACATTTATCTGCCCTGTTACTGGCTAGGATCTATTGTTATTTTCCCCTAGGGAGAGCCCCAACTCCGAGTTACTATGTAAATAAGGAATAAATCAAGGATGGTGAGGTCATCATTTCTAATTAACACTGAGTGTAATTCAAACATTTTGACCTCATGAAGTCTGCCTGCTCCGGATCGTTCACACACATGTTCCATTCTAATAAATCCGATCACTTTTTCATAGTAGCCCTTTAGGGGGTGACTAATGAAGTAAGACCCACATACCCCCAGTCCCCCTCCCCCCATACGCAAATGATAAAAGCGCTATGTGGACCAAATATATATATATATATATACTTTGTACATATATAAACACATATATATGTGCAAAGTCCCTGCTTCTTAAAGGGACGAGTTTGTAGAATGGGTTAGAGGCTAACTAATAGGTCTCGAGTTCGAGCCCGGTGAGTGCCGGGGAATTTCTCTGACCTTGACTAATGACTCTAAAGACCACACCCAGTGGCGTAGTGAAGTGGGGGGATGGGGGCAAGGGGGAGCAACATGCCCAGGTATATTTTACCTATAATATTATATGGTTTTCGAGATGGGGTGGAGCGTTTAAAAGGTATTGTGCTTACGGGCTGCGAGTTAAGATCTCTACGCCACTGGCCACACCCATCATTACAATACATGTATGGGTAGCAGATAATCTTGGGTCAGACTTATGATAGAGATAATCTTGAGTCAGACTTATGATAGAGATAATCTTGGGTCAGACTTCTAAGGATAGAGATAACTTGGGGTCAGACTTATGATAGAGATAATCTTGAGTCAGACTTATGATAGAGATAATCTTGGGTCAGACTTATGATAGAGATAATCTGGGGTCAGACTTAAGATAGAGATAATCTTGGGTTAGGAAAACCTATGATAGAGATAATCTTGGGTCAGACTTATGATAGAGATAAATCTTAAATCAGACTTATGATAGAGATAATCTTGGGTTAGACTTATGATAGAGATAATCTTGAGTCAGATTTATCACAGAGATAATCTTGGATTGAGACTTATGATAGAAATAATCTTGGGTCAGACTTATGATAGAGATAATCTTGGGTCAGACTTATGATAGAGAAATCTTGAGTCAGATTTTACTCATAGAGATAATCTTGGGTCAGACTTAGTGATAGAGATAATCTAGGGTCAGACTTATGATAGGGATAATCTTGAGTCAGATTTATCATAGAGATAATCTTGGGTCAGACTTATGATAGAGATAATCTTGGGTCAGACTTATGATAGAGATAATCTTGGGTCAGACTTATGATAGAGATAATCTGTGGGTCAGACTTATGATAGAGATAATCCCAGGTCAGATTTATCATAGAGATAATCATGGGTCAGACCTATGATAGAAATCAAATCTTGGGTCAGACTTATGATAGAGATAATCTTGGGTCAGACTTATGATAGAGATAATCTTGAGTCAGATCATCATACAGATAATCTTGGGTCAGACTTAGTGATAGAGATAATATTGAGGTCAGATTTATGATAGAGATAATCTTTTTGAGTCAGATTTATCAAGTAGAAGATAATCTTGGGTCAGACTATATGTAGAGACAATCTTGAGTCAGATTTATCATAGAGACAATCTTTGGGTTCGACTTATGATAGAGATAATCTTTGGGTCAGACTTTCTTATGATAGAGATAATCTTGATTCAGATTTATCATAGAGATAATCTTGAGTCAGACTTATCATAGAATAATCTTGAGTCAGACTTATGATAAGAGATAAATCTGGAGTCAGACTTATGATGAGAGATAATCTTGAGTCAGACTTATGATAGAGATAATCTTGGGTCAGACTTATGATAGAGATAATCTTGGGTCAGACTCATCATTAGAGATAAACCTTGGGTCAGACTTATGATAGAGATAATCTTGGGTTAGACTTATCTTGGCTTCAATTTCTAATCACGTCCAAAGTGCACACCAGTGATATTCTAGTTATTAAAATCATTTTAGTTCTAGTTTTGATTCCGTTTTTTTAGCAACAATTTTTATTATTATTTAGTTATAGTTTTAAATTCATTTCAGTTGTAGTTATAGTTAAGTATTTTCATCAATCATTTTTATTATTATTTAGTTATAGTTTTAAATTCATTTTCAGTTATTGATTATAGTTAATTTTTTCATCAATCATTTTCATTATTATTATTTAAAGTTATTATATAGTTATAGTTATTGAATCGATTTCGTAAGCACTGCAAAACTTCAAATGCCCATCGATACGATTTGAGAAACATGCCAATCAAATTTCAACATCCACTGCATACCACACACTACACTATCACACTACACGTGAATTGAACAGAAAATAAGTGAAAAAAATCTTTGATAACTAACTCTATTAAACACCACAAAGATGTTTCCTCAACCACGTTTACACCGTAAACACCGGAAAAAAAATTAAATCAAAAGTATCTACACAATATACTGTGACTGCGGAAACGCACGCTCACTTTCAGCGTGAAAGATTTCCGGAAAACAGAACACAAAACCAAAGATAAAATATACATAAAAAAATTTAATTTCTTGCGAAACTAAATATGTAACTAAAGAGTACTATGGACCGTTCTCACATGTATTCCTGCGCGTCAGCTGTCTTTGTGAAAAGATCCTAATGAGCTTCAGGTTGCTTTGTGTTATTGATATTCATATACTTGATCAATACTTAATCGATAAATCTCTATTAATTCTCGATTATTTTTTCTACATTTCCGTCTCATCTAAGATATAATGAGTTTAAATTGATTACCAAAATTGGTAATTTTTCTGACGTTGAACTAAGTTTTAAAAGTCACAAAATGTCCCTGACCTCGGATATTTAGAGACTTATGTAGATACTTATGCAGAGACTTATGTAGAAATCATATATGGAGACTTAAGGTGCGGAACTTACTTAGTGACGTATGTAGAGAACTTATATAGGGACTTATGTAGTGACTTATATTGGGACTTATGTTAGGGACTTATGTGCTGTATAGACTTATGTAGGGTCATATGTAGAGTACTCTGTGTAGGGTCATATGTAGGGACATATGTGAAGGGTCATAGGTAGGGACTAATGTAGGGACTTATATAGGGTCATATGAAGGGACTTTATATAGGGTCACATGTAGGGACTTATGTAGGGACTTATGTAGGGTCATATATGTAAAACAGTATATTTTTGGTTACCATATATTGTGCGATAGATAATAATTAAAAAATCGGTAGTAAAAAAGGTTTGGAAACTACTACCTCATTATGATGAGGTGATGGTCCAAGATATTATTTATCAACCTTTCTACTTTTTAGCTTCCAACTTTTAAGATAATAATAATAAATAATCACACGCAAGAAAAGCAAAAATTAAATTAAAAAGAATTAAAAATTAAAAGAATAGCGGCAACATAAATTTATTATTCGCAAATTCGCGTACATTAATTGGTACCGGAAGTGTATCTTGGTCCATTTAAATGACAATTCAGTAAGGGGATACTTTTTGAGAAAGGTGTTATCGATGCAAAAAGCGCGAGCAATTTATAGAAAATAAACGATCTATTTGTATAAGTGCGTGAGGCGTGTATCAAAAATTATAAAACTTTGTTCTGCTTAGTTATGAAAGTCTTTTTAGTTATAGTTTAGTTGGCAAACATTTTAGTTATTATTTAGTTATAGTTAAAAA
>JAGDYQ010000004.1:4566105-4577904 GCA_021962125.1 Bulinus truncatus
ATGCCACATTTTCGTTACTAGCAATTGAAGATAAATGATTTTATTATAAACAGCGATAATACTTCAACACCCCCTGCCCTTTCAATAATGGCGAAAATACTCAAAGTGGATCCCGGGATGGAATTCGCCCCTCCCTCCCCCTACCCACCCCTCAAATCGAGGGGTTTAAAATGAGGGTGCGTCTTATTGTCTAAATTTTGTTTAACGTCTAATTGCTATGTTTCTTTGTTATATGTGATCTAACAATTAGTGCGCTTTGTAAGTCAGTAAAATGCGGTAAGTGTTGCTGTGCAGTGGAAGTTTTTCTCTCTACGTCCCCCCACCTAGTTACGCCACCCCCTCACTAATCCCCCCACCACACACACACACTACATACCTTTTAACAAAAAATATCTAGTGTTGAGTAATTGTATTGTTTATTTTGTATAAAAAAAAATTTTATAAATATAGGGAGAAATGAAAATACATTAAAAAATTTAATACTCTATGATAAGCAAAAAATTAAACAAAAAAGTTCCCATTGAACTATAAATGGAATCGAAACCGGCATTAAAACCAACATTAAACTAGCTTATTAACCGTTGCACTGCAGGTTAATTGTGGTTATAATGTTTTTTAAAGGCTTAGAACTTAATTACATGGTTTACATCTAACTGTGTTGGTGAGCTAACATTGCCTGGTCCGCTATTTGTAGTTTGCTACTAATGAAAGATTTTTCATTATATATATATATATATATATATATATATATATATATATATTTTATTAACTCAACTCTCTTTGATTAGGTTGAAAAATGGGATGTGTATAGGTATAGAGGAAAAAATATAAAGAAAAATTAATACTACATACTTGCTCCCTTCCCTGAAATATATTAAACCAAATTTAAACTGCCAAACATGTTTTGATAGTGAAATGTTGGATAAATAATACAAAAATCAATAAGACAGTAATTACATTCTCTATTCCCTACTAAATGACATATTTAAACACTTCTGTGCTTTCTTTTTAATATACATTTGAGCACATTCTACTAAGATCCAAACATCCTCTGAATAATTTTTCTGATACATTTTAACATTTTCTAACATATATCTAAACATTTTGAACATATTCTACCCAATTTAACAAACAAGAGATTAAAAATTAGAAAAATCTGCGATGGTATCTTGTAAGTAAAAAAAATACGCTTTTGGAGATGAAAATATTTTACCACAAACCAAGTCAGAGTGATATTTGAATGGACTAACCAATTGTTGGTACATTTAAGGGTGAGACATTGGCCACCTTTATTGGAAGACAGCAATATATGATTTAACCGTCTTCAAATTTGATTCTGTTACCAGTTTTATGGCAATGCTTTGTTTGATATCAATTACCATTAGCGACTTGAGTAGAATTATGTTAAAAACTGTATAAATGACGTAAGCATGACATGTCAATATAATGTTGATGTTTCAACTTTGAGCTTGTTTGATTTCGGATTAAAAAAAATTAATTAATCATCTGATGTGGACGTCAATTTGAAGTCTCATCTAAAATATTTCTATTTGCTTCTATTCTCACTGTCTCGAACTAATCTCTTTCTCTCCTCCCTCTCCCCTCTGTCCTTCCCCCTCACTCTCCCTCAAACTTCCTCTCTCTCTCCATCTCCTCCTCTATCTCTCCCCCTCACTCTCCCCTCCCCTCGCTCTTCTCCCCACCTCCCCTACTCATATTTCAAAACTAGTTTTAACTAGTTCAATAATAGTGACTGAAGAGTGAAACTGTAAATATGAAAAGAGGGTTTGGAAAATGTCAGTAGCGATAAGAGTCCCACCCTTGTAGCTTGGGCACAATGACGTAACTTACTGACATATGGTTTTTGTCGTCTGGTATAGAGATATAATATATGTCGCTAATGTGACTAAACTGCTCCCTCCATCCTCTAATTGAATTTTGTGTTACGTAAAGATAGAATATATGTGTAATATATTAGACATATATATATATATATATATATATATATATATATATATATATATATATATTTATTGTGTCAGTACAATCAAACATTAGTTACATTGATAACTAGAGATACGTAAAATGGTCCTGCACTCGAATAATAATTCAAGGGTCATAACTGTTATGCGCACGTTACAAATGACTGTGTAGCCATTATCAACTTTGATAGTGTGTCTCTCGGTTTGTTTTGTGCAGGACACATTGATTTCTGGAGAAACAGAAAATATGTTAACAGCCCTTAAAAGAGGTTACTTTGAGCAAGAAATATTTTGACTAAGAAATGCCTTGACGTAAGAAATACTTTGACGTAAGAGGTTCATTTGACGTAAGAAATACTTTGACGTAAGAAATACTTTGACGTAAGAAACATTTTGATATATACAAATAATTTGATGTAAGAAGCACAAAGATGTAAGAAATACTTTGATGTAAAAAATACTTGAATTTACAAATACTTTGATGTAAGATAAAGGCGGTGACGTGAATGAGACGAGCAATGTAATTGTTCAGCACTAGATGCAGAGTACTATAATACATTATATAGAATACATAAAGAGTTAAATTATACTTTTTCAACGATATAGTTTATAAGTTGTTTGAAAGAAAAATTACATTTTTATTACATCTGTAATAAGATTTCTTTTAGTACCACATCAGAATCAAGTCTTTATGTAATAATATAGATGTTTTCAATATTATTTTTTTTAATATTTTTTGTTTTTAGAGGAAGCGAAAAATCAAACCAAATAAACCCAAAAATAAAAATAGATAGCCAATCGTTTGATATAAATTACAGGGTAAACACATGAACATCATTATTGGGGAATGCATAAATGAAAGGGTTTACAGATGAAACATTCTGTATTAGGAATACAAAAATGAGAAAATACTACAGATGTGAAACATATGTATTGGGAAATTACAATTTGAAAGGGTTTTACAGATGAAATATCTCTATTGGAAAATGCAAAAATGAAATATCTGCAAGCTTGTTTTTAAATTGTTTAAATTAAACATTTTTTGTTAATAGTAGAATCAAATAATATTTGAATATTTAGAAACCACTACAGAATATATATATATATATATATATATATATATATATATATATATATATATATATATTTGCAAGCAATAATAAAAATAAATAATTACATGATAAATGATACACACTGATTATACTTCGTGTTTTAAAACTACTTTCATTACCTTCATACTTGTTTGGAATCTTACCTTTGGCTACCTGGTACCTTTCCCCAATTACCTTATTTTAAAGGCACTAGTAGCATGATCATGTAGGTAACTATTCTTACTTTAACAATCACCAGTTCTATAAGAACAATATTTTCATTTTGAAGTTCTTTTATATTTTTGTTTTACAACATACCGTGTTAATTTATTCGGCTGTTCTTTTGTGTCATCTTTTCTTATTTCTTCTATAACTTTTTTACCTTTGTATGTGCATATTTCAATTCATATCGACAATGATAATGCAATGTTGCATTTGTATTTGGATTTCTTATGGATGACTGTCAAGGGCCCCTTACGGAATCCCTAAGGCTTGTTTGTTCAAGAAAGTGAGTCGCTGACTTATTTAGACACGATATTGAAGTTTTTCCTCTGCCACAGCGTTTCACAGATGGCAAAACGTAACAACACGTGAAGATGCAACATACCATGTCTTGTATATAAATATGGTACAACTTTATTACATACAGACACGAGTCCTAAAATAGAGTCTCCAGACTTACATAAAGGTATAAAAATGAAATTAAAAACTAACAAAAAGTGAATAAGTACTTTTTCTCTATCTACCTCTCTCTTCTGATGTCGACCATTCTTTATCGAGAAACCTAAGTCGAATGTCCTTTTCTCTCGCATTCACCCACGCTTCCAGACTTGCACAAGTGACCCCCTTTGACCAATCATGCATTCACGCTCTTCGACCCAGCCAATCAGCGGTCAACATATAGATTCCAGCCCTAAGTGGGCGGGGGGGGGTGAAGGGTACGTCCAAACATAAAAAAGACAATAGTAACCGCTGATGAGGTACGCTTTGTTGGTAGTCAAAGAGTAAATGAGTGACCATAGGGGAAAACCCCGAGGTGCCAAATAGCATCCTCCGTTCCAGATTCATGGTCAGTGTTCCCCTATTCGGATCAAGTGCGGACTTTGGATCTTCTCTCGCCGACCGCCCTGCCCGTACAGTCAAAATTAAGGGGGTAGAGGGTAGGAATGGGTGGATGGAACATATTATTTTTAAGGGGTTAGCGGTGGGAATGCAAGTGTTAGAGGCTTTTGCAGCAAGGGATGTCTTCGCCCAAATGCAATCCAGTGACAGTGATAGCAATAGCAAATGTTGAGGAAAATATGAGAGAAATAGACTCACAATATGATCTTTGGAAACGTGATGACAGGGAGGAAAGTGATTAGATAGCGGATAAAAAAACCCACCCTCAGAACCAGGCCGAAGTGCATTGAAGTATGACAGGTGCCGGTACTGGGTAAAGAACATAATGTGTGTCCAAGGGGTAAAGATCGCCCTTCACACACTTATCCATCTAGTTACCTCACTTTGTCTGATTTTATCTATATGATCGATTGAATTTTTAAAAATTAAAATTGTATGCTCATGATGAATATCTCTCAAAAGTATTTCCTCTCTCATTCCTCTCCCACCATTCTCGTTGCTCTATCTCCAGGTTTGTCCATGGGAATGGTATTCCCGCGAAAATCCCATGGGAAAACGTTCCATGTGGATGGGACGGGATCGTACAGTACACATTTGAATTTTCCATGTCCCCCATGGGGCACGGCATGGGACAGAGAGTAGATGCGTCATAGCGACTTGATGTGCACCTGAGCTAACCCAAATTTGTTAATTTTTAATGCTTTTTAATCCTTCTTTTTCATTTAAATATTTATTACGTAATCTGTTCTTTATCTTGTAGCGAGACACCGGATAGCAGATAATAAATAAATAAATACATGCATAACCTTTTATCTATATAAGATGGTTCGTTTGCATTTTAGTGCGTCACACAGACAGAAATGGTATAAAAAGCTAGAATGTAGCACAAGCTATTAACACCAATAGTATGGCCTGATTTTAAGAGATGAGCGGAGATTACATATAAATTTACCATGCGTAGCTGAAGCAATAAGCATTTATGCATAATCTGTATTACCGCTTGCGTGTAGCCTAGTCACAACCGTTACGTCAGTAATCAAATTGTCAGCCATTGTTGTGAGCTTGATGATTGGTGTCGTTGGCGATTCTATGGGAATCCCATGGGACGGGACAGACATAAATTACCATGGCGGATGGGGATGGATAGGACAGAGAAATCGGTCCTATAGACACGCCTGTTCATCTCCCAACTCACTCGTTTCTCACCTAGAGTCCACCTCTCCCGCCGTGATATATCCGCCAATTCTCCGCTTGTGAATTCAGCGCTGCATAGTTCATGGCTATGTCTTGTATTGGCAAGCTCCCTTTCATCACACTATAAGTGTAGTTTCAGAGGTTTGATGCTAAGGCACAGCCTCAGCTAACTGAACTATTACAATAGCTTATTTTCAATAATGAAAGTACGACACAATACTTGGTAATAACACAAGTTCTAAACAACAGTGATACGCAATATTATTTCAATTAATCAACACTTTAAGTCATATTTTTATAAAGACACAATACCAAAAAGTATATACATCATAAAGCACAGTCCTCGTAATACGAGGTTCTGATCTCAACTGCCATGTCCACTACTTCACTGCACTTCACAGACGTACATCTAGAAAAAAGAACTTTAAAAAATGTAAATGTGTGCTTTCTTTGACTTTTTTTCATATTCAAAAAGTTTGGCATTTTTGTTCGAAAGTATTATAAAATGAAGAACGGTCAATTTGGTATATGAAATAATTTGGCTTTGTAAATTTAAAGAGCAAGATAGTAATACAAACATATGTATTTACAACTGTTTTTCTTGGTTATTATTTTGGCATAAAATTGAACTTACTGCGCCGGTCAAACGAGTGATCGGGTGGGGCTCTGTACAGTCGATTGCTGCCTATGGGAAACAAGGTGCCTTAATCCGGCCCCTGACTGTATAACAATCACAACGTTGAAATGATACTTTTATTTTGATGTTTATAACTGATAGAGTTTCTGAAACTATTATGCTCTGCAAATTCCCTATATAAGCTTAATTAATTTTTCTAGATGATATGAGACTATCACTTATTTCTGACTCTTTTCTATCTCTATATACGAGTCTCTGTATCTCTATATCTGTGGGTATCTCTTAATCTGCCTTTATATCTATCTTTTTCTCACTATATCGGTCTCTGTATCTAAATATCTATCTGTATCTATATATCTGTGTAAATCTCTAAATATATGTCGGTATCTCTCTATCTGTCTGTGTATAGTATATATATATATATATATCTACATTTGTGTGTGTATCTCTAACATATAAGCCTGTATCTATATATCTGTCTGTATTTATTTGTGTATCTCTATATCTGCCTGTATCTCTATATTTGACTTTATGTCTATATATCAGTCTCAGTATCTGAATATCTGACTGTATCTATATATCTGTGTGTATCTATATATTTGTGTGTATCTCTATACCTATATAATGAGTTCTCTGCTGTATATATATATTTTTTTTTCAAAATATTTTACAGAATACACTAATGGTTGTCTGTTGCTTTTGCTTAAATCTGTATTGTAATATACTGAATGTAGTTACAACATATTGAGTCATCTCATCTATTATAAAACATTACATTTACATGTTGAATCTCTCCTTAAAATGGGCAAATGGCACAAAGAAATATTTTTAGGCAAAAATTGCTGAAACAACAACAACAACAACAAATGACCTGTAATTGAAATATTGGAGTGATGATGATTATTGTAGCTGCAATAACACATTCTAATACAATCTAACACTTTGTCTGATACTTTTTGACACATTCTTTTTAAAATTAGGACAATTTGATGTCTTAACATTTTTGCTATTCTAATTTACTTGACTCTGGCTGGTACGTTCAGAATTTGTACGACAAGGCTTCTTGACAACAACAAAAAATGTTAACCGTGTCACAACCTTAATCTTGTTACGGGCTATTTCAAATATACTTTGGAAATGTTGTTGGCTTCCTTCAATTTAATCCGTACATAAGGTGGGGCTTGCCATCACACACACACACACACACTGTCAAATAAACAGATAACTCAACACACACACTGTCAAATAAACAGATAACTCAACACACACACAGTCATATAAACAGATAACTCAACACACACACAGTCATATACACAGACCAACTCAACACTTGTTAATGTGAAGTATAAATAAATGAACTTGATTAAAACTACCCGTAGAGCTGCACTTTAAACTCAATGAACAAATAGAGGGGAGGGAAGGAGTGGGGGCGATTCAGGCATCAAAGCTTGACTCAGAGGTGTTCCCTGAGTCCAGTAGGGCGTTGATATATATATTAACAATATTATTAGTACATTTTAAAATCACATTTTGTATTTTCAAAAAATCAATTATCTTTAATAGTACTACAACTAAGTATGAGAACTCATAGGTATAAAACAATCTTTTTTTCTGCAGCAGAAGTATTACATTTTTTGGATGCCTTTTAGCAATTTGATTTCTGCAACGGAAGTATTACATTTTTTTGGATGCCTTTTAGCACTTTGATTTCTGCAGCGGAAGTAATCGGCTGATACTGGCTTATATATATTCTGTATCAGTGGGGCAAAAAGTGAAGTGAGAGCTAATTATTCATTAAATGCTTTGAGCGAAAACAGCCAAAGAATACAGCAGGTAAGCTAAGCAAACGAGCGACGATTAAAGGATCCATGGGTTTTAAATACACAGTCTATACATTCATTTGTTGAGAGTTATCTTTCAGTACCTATTCTATTTTAATTTTTTGTGAGTTCTCTATCCTTACGTATTCTATTATTTGATTTCTTGAGACACAGACTTTTTTGGTTTTGTTGATATTAAACTATTCAACCGGTGCTTAAAATGCGTCTTGCATAAATCTATAAAAAATGTAAAAAAATATTTTGGGGGTTTCGCTAGTGACACTGCCCCCCCACTCCCTTTTTGTGTGTGGGGGGTGGGGGAGTGACTTATTTCTGTATTAAACAAATCGTTCAGGGCCGTAGTGGGGGCCTAATCCAAAGTGATGCCCAGGATAGCCTGGCTTACACCACTTCTGTGGAAAAAGACATTGCAGCCCATTTAATAAATGTTGAACATGAAAAGATTTAAAGATTTATTAGTTCAAAAGAAATCATTTTGAAATGTTTGAATAGAAAGTACTGTTTGTGGAGAATTACAAAAAGATTGATTGTAGATTACATACCGATTTGTTAACCTTTTCTTTGAACTTTTATCATGTTGACATTTTTTTAATAGTTGAAATGGTCTGTTTGATTTAGTTCAGTTGTTTTTTTTTTAACTGGTGACTGGAGAAGAACCATATTAAGTATGAGATAAAAAGTACTTTTTCAATTTAATATGGGCGTTTCATCTTTTTTTTTTGGATTTAAAAAAAATAAAAGTTCTGAGGGTGATATCAGTTGATGGATCTGTTGGACTTAATTGATTTACTTCTCACCCTACAGTCTTCATATATCTCCTTTTCTCTCGAGCCATTTCTAAATATATATACCCATATCTGTTTTTAAATAAATGTAACCATATTACATTTTATCTATCGATCAAGTTTTCTATATATCTAACTACTACTTATCTATGTATCTATGTATCTATCTATCTTTATGTATACATGTCCGTCCGCCTGTGTGTCAGACTACCTCTCTGTTTCCCAGATTATATCTCTGTCTATATAACTTAACAAATTGTCCACTAAAGAAATTTCACTCTAAAAAATTCATTCAGAAGACCTAGATTGGACATTGTTTAATACAAGTGTACTTTACCGACCGATGATTCATGTATATTTTACCGAGCGATGATTCGTGAATACTTTACCGACCGATGAATCCTGTATTCTATACCGACCGATGAATCCGACATTAAGAGTGGTCAGCTCTGACAGAGCGTCAGTCCAATGGTCTCTTGGTTTCACTGCTATTCAAATATGACCTATTGTTTAGTTGTTTATGGGGACGGGTGGTCGTGTGGTGTAGAGCGCTCGACTGACGACCGGAGCGGTCCCGAGTTCGTACCTTGGGATTTTTTGTTCAGGTCCCGGCAAAATTCTCCAAGTCCACCCAGCTTCAACTGGATACCTGACTTTTTAGTTGGGGAGTAACGGCGGCTGGACGTAGTGTTGACCACACAATCCCTTTATGTGTCGAGTTTACTTGAAACAGATGAATTCTACACTTCATCTGCCCCGGTGAACTGTAAGGGAATCGTACCATTGGTGTTTATGGCCTTTCAGTGATTTTTTTGTTGTTGTTATTATAATTTTAATTTTTCAAATAAACAAAGGGTTTATATGTAGCTCAACCTTGATTAATTATTATCTCAACAACTCAAACCAATACAGCAAAAACTATTTATAATATCAAATCAAACAAAAGAAATCACTGAAAGGTCATAAGCACCAATGGTACAGTTCCCTTAGAGTTCAATTGAATGTTATCTTGTAAAATCTTCAAATTATGGTGAATACATTCTTTCTCATACACTAATTTGTCTATTTCCCCCAACTGTCTTGTTTTGTTTTTTGTTTCATTCCTTCAATAAACTTTAAGGAATGTCTCACCTTGTAGCCTTACTTACTTCTCCTTGTTATATTCACCCCTTCTGTTCATGGCTCATGGCTCATGACTTTTACTGACGAGCCACCTTGATAAACCAGTAGAAGTGTAGTTTCAGGGGCGTATGATGCTCTGGCTCATGTCTCTCTATCTCTGAATTCACTGTAGGAAATATTTTACATGAACAGAGTTCTGTACATTTCTATTTTTGTTCTAACTTTTTGAATCTATTTATTACAATGTAAAAAAAATTCCTAAACGAAAACATACCGTTAACAATCGCGTAAAAGAAAAAATATATAATTATAAGGCGGTCTTTGTTTTATACTTTACCTAAATCATATCTCATTACTACGACAGACGTGACAGCAAAGAACACACAGATAAATACAGTCACACATACTGACTCAACTACACACACATATACAGTCATACATACTGACTCAACTACACACATACAAATACAGTCATACATACTGACTCTACTACTACACACACACACAAATACAGTCATACATACTGACTCTACTACACACACAGACAAATACAGTCATACATACTGACTCAACTACACACACAGACAAATACAGTCATACATACTGACTCTACTGCACACACACAAACAAATACAGTCATACATACTGACTCTACTGCACACACACAGACAAATACAGTCATACATACTGACTTTACTGCACACACACACACAAATACAGTCATACATACTGACTCTACTGCACACACACAAACAAATACAGTCATACATACTGACTCTACTGCACACACACAAACAAATACAGTCATACATACTGACTCTACTGCACACACACAAACAAATACAGTCATACATACTGACTCTACTGCACACACACAAACAAATACAGTCATACATACTGACTCTACTGCACACACACAAACAAATACAGTCATACATACTGACTCTACTGCACACACACAAACAAATACAGTCATACATACTGACTCTACTGCACACACACAGCAAATACAGTCATACATACTGACTCTACTGCACACACACAAACAAATACAGTCATACATACTCAATTATTATGAAAACTTTGAACTTCGAAAAATTACTATGCCTAAGCTAGAATCATGCCAGTGAATCAAAGAACGCACATCTTCTTCATAATAGTCGGTGATATTAATTGAATTGATTGTGTTTTTTCCTGCATATCAAATAATGCTTGTATGTAAATAAAGTTATTTTTACATGATCCCATGAGCGTTTTTGAGCGAAATTGTCGAAAATTTGAAAGTGAAATGCTCGAATGATAATGGTAGCAGGATCATTAAAACACAACACATTCTGACTCGTGGGACGGATGGCCGAGTGGTGTAGATACTCGACTGTCGACCTGAGAGTCATGGGTTCGAGCCTCGGTGAGGCCCAGAATTTTTCCAGGTGAAATTCGGTGCAAAGTCGTCCCACAAGTCCACCCAGCTTTAAATGACTTTAAGCTGGGGAAGTAAAGGCGGCTGGGCGTTGTGCTAACCATATATGCCGAGGTTATAGAAACAGGTGAATTCTACACTTCATCTAAGGGAACTTTACTTTACTGACATATTCAGTAACATTCTGCCATATTCTGAAACACTCTTACATATTTTAACACATTCTGACACTTTCTATCATTTTTTGAAAGGTATGTATGACTGTATTTGTTTGTGTGTGTGCATCATTGATTTGCAAGACAAAATTTTGTATTTTGTTGTATACAAGACACCTTAATGGCATCAATTGTGAACTTAAAATCTTAAAGGATAAACCGGAAGGTTTCAAAGGTAACCGTTTAACCAAATGGGATAATACAGATGGTTTAACCAAATGGAAAAGAGATAATACAGTTGGCCATACTATAAAAAAAACTGTTTGTGATTTTGCTCAGCTTTCAGCACAGCAATATGCCACTGTGTGACGTCCGAGTTGTAATAAAATTGTTTATGTAATAAATTGAAATGTTGCTATAAGTAAACCTCAGTTAAGAAAACAAATATGT
>JAGDYQ010000004.1:4578404-4633404 GCA_021962125.1 Bulinus truncatus
AACAACATAGGACTACAGCAGTGGTTCCCAACATGTACTATCCGGAGCCTGAAATAGGCTCCGAGTGCACTTACCAGGGGGCATGGGATGGGCAATGTTTTCGAACCGCGAGACGAAAGAGTTTATTGAATCTGAGAGAAATGCCGGAGATACGATCAGGCGGATAGAATGTTGTTATGAGCTAATGATCTATATAAATAATAGCGGTCTCGCTTCTGCGTGATATCGAAAGGAGAGATCAAAAATTCAAATTGGCGTCTTGTCGGCGTCTTGATTCCATAAATGTTTTCTTTTTAAATATACAGTTTTGAAAAGTTTCTGCGGTTTTCAAACAAGTAACCCAAAAGCCAAAATGTGAAATAATTCCATTTAAATATTTTTTTTTTCTGTATTTCTACAACTTTTTGCATCTTTAAATTGTAATAAAATTGGATCTATCCGAAACAAAAATAACCTAGCCTACTGTTAAAACCTATGGTCATATAACTCTATGCAAAGTTTTTGCAGGTTACAGTTAGTATAAATTAAATTTGACCATCATGAGGAAATGGGGGGGGGGGGGGTGCGGGGTCGAAGTCGTGGGGGAGCTGTCGTTAAAAATAATCTTGAAACTGCATAATATTATAAGAATATGTCAATTATAAACAAATTATGTTTTACGCAAATTCTACGATAAACAAACTGTATTACTCCTTATTATCATCATAAAAACCTCTGCAGCCTCACAATGATCACATCATAAGAACCTCTGAAGCCTCACACCGATCACATCATAGAAACCTCTGCATCCCTATATCTGTCAGCTATGGCCTCCATTTTATGAGTTTCAACATCCTGCGTCTTTAAACGCACCAACCACTACAATCCCACTTCCGCAGTTATCTACTCATTGAAGTGTTTAAACGCACCAACCACTACAATTCCACTCCACAGTTATCTACTCATTGAAGTATTTAAACGCACCAACCACTACAATTCCACTCCGCAGTTATCCACTCATTGAAGTATTTAAACGCACCAACCACTACATTCCACTCCGCAGTTATCTACACATTGAAGTATTTAAACGCACCAACTACTACAATTCCACTCCGCAGTTATCTACTCATTGAAGTATTTAAACGCACCAACCACTACATTCCACTCCGCAGTTATCTACTCATTGAAGTAAAAAAAAAATTACATTTCAAATAAATACAATCTTTTATTATCACCCCCCAGCCCCTTTTCAAAAAAAAGGTTAATAGCTTATTTCTTGCCAACTAATCACAATTTGCCAAGCCAAGTAGCTTAAAATCAAGCACCAGTCATTTTTTTTTTGTCGTTGTTATATTTCAGCAACAGTTCAAGTTGAGCAAAACATAAATCTCTTTCATTGGCCAGGTAAAACATAAAAAAAATGTTGGCATCAAAATTTCTTTGGCCTTTTTTTTAAAAACGATTTTTCAAACTGATATATCAATTTTTGAAAATATAAGTAACACAGTTTTGTGAGTATCTTATTCTAAAAGTGTAAACATCACACTTCATTTAAGAAAGTCTAAGATAGATTGTAAACATGATACTTCATGTAAGGAAATCGTTTATAGATCAGTTAAAAAAACAATAACTGAGCAAAACATTTGATTTATTTCTTAATATTGTGGCTCAATATCAACTAGTGACGTATTTATACTGTAATAATTATATTTGGCCTCACCATTTAGATTAGTATAATTAACTGGCTACTTTAGGAAGTAGATTTAGCAGACGATAAAAAAGACACGATGACAGAGATTCAATAGGGAATGACGTAATTTGACAGACAACATATTATTTGTGTACATCTCAAGATATCACATAAATTCACTCTACAGTATTGTGTGTATTATAAAAGTATTGTTATATCTACAACAACAGAAAGTAAGAATATCATTCATAGCTAAATAAACATATAGCCTATATTTTAGCCAACTATCTACACTCAGTGATTAATAAATGTATTGTATATGTGTTACGTCTCACACATGTATCTGTGGACACTCATATAAATAAATATAACAAGAAATAACGAGTGGCGGGCCGTGTTTGGCCCGCGGGCGGGAGCTTAAGGCCGGTGGCTTGTCTTGATGGTCGCAGATATAACAGGTCTGAGAATCAGTGCTGTATTTTGTAGCCAAATTTCTTACCACTATTTTTTTTCTTCTTTTGTACAATTACATAGGAAAGAATTCAGGTAGGAAAAGTTTTTTTTTTTTTAAATTTTAAAATACTTTCTTTGAGAATGGAAGACACAAATAGGGGTAAGGTTATGTCATTGAAAGTAGCAACATGTTGTGTAAATATTGCCTTCTGTTAAGTTGTAAAGAGGATTCATGTAGCAGCCAATAGCAAGCGGGGGGGGGGGGAGGGGGGGAACATTCCAATCTTTAAAAAATAAACGTCACAGTGCGAGGTTCGACACAAGTAGAGTAGCTTTACTTCGTTACAGCGGGCAAAGTTCATAATTCAGTTGTTCAGACATGAACGTCACCAGGTTATATGGAAACTGAAGCGATGGCTAACATACATGTGTGTGTACTGTACATACTATGAACACAATGGATTTTTTATGTTAAAAAATATTATAACAAATTAATTGACACCGGAACAAAGTAGAAAAAGAAAACAGAAATACAAGGTCGTCTCAAAGTGTAGGGCAACTGGGCACTTGCCCGCAGAAGGAACAAAAAAAATTTGTTACTACTGGCTGGAGGTTAGGATTTTTAGAAAACTTTTGCCAGGATTTTTTTTATATAACAACCATAAAAACTTTAAAAAAATACCCACTGAAAACCCACCATTCCAGAAGAAAAATGTGAACAATCACTTGTATTTAGATATTCTATGGATCATGTCTAATTTTGAAGACATCCCAATCCCGCTCAATTACAAGTGAAAAAACTTCCACCGATGCGCAAAAACCATCGCTCAAAATAAAAAAAACGTGAAACCCGCTAAGCTGGAAACACTGGTTTAGAGGTGGCCATAGTAAAGCAAGGGGCTCTTGCGCGAGTGCAAGAGACCTGTGAGTGAGCGGAAGATGCATCTGGGTCAGTGCAAGAGGCACTCACCCGGGTGAGTGCAAGAGGCATCTGGGTGAGTGCGACAGGCTCCTTGGTGAGTGCAAGAGACCCTTAAAAAAGTTTAGTTTTAAAACAATTGGAAGACGAAAAAAAACAATCTTGTCTTAGCGCCTCACTATAGCGCGGTGGTGAAGTTTATCTTTAGAAGATTCAATTTTTATACGCTCGTGATGGCTTATGATTAGTACCTTCGCGCCCACGCTTTTTTTTTTGTTTGTTTGTAGACATGAGAAATTGAAAGGAAATCGTAGTGTGTGCGAAGAATTTATTTTGTCCTTTTTAGTGCATTTGAATAAAAGCGTATTGTTAAAAATCCTTTTTTTGTCAGATTTTTTTTTATCAATTTTTAATGTGCTTAAAACACATATATACATAAAAGACAAAGTAAAACACACATATACATAAACGACAAAGTAAAACACACATATACATAAAAGACAAAGTAAAACACACATATACATAAAAGACAAAGTAAAACACACATATACATAAAAGACAAAGTAAAACACACATATACATAAAAGACAAAGTAAAACACATATGCATAAACGACAAAGTAAAACACATATACATAAAAGACAAAGTAAAACACATATACATAAACGACAAAGTAAAACACATATACATAAACGACAAAGTAAAACACATATACATAAACGACAAAGTAAAACACATATACATAAAAGACAAAGTAAAGCGACATCAAAAGTGACGAATTAAAAAAAATGTTTCTTTTCTTTTTTTTTTACTCTATTTGTGTCTTTACGTCGTTCTAGGTAATTAATAATTATCTGTACATCATTCAGTGGATCAATACATCGGCAGACATTCATACCGAAGTTCATAACGAAGGATGAGAAATAAATAAATGCCTCACAAAAGTGTCAGCTTTACATCTACCCGGTTAAACAGTGAAGCTTTCAAGCGGTCTAATACATTTGATCTTTTCAGGTCAACCTAAATTATTTATTTTAAAAAAAATCATCTGTCTTGAACACAAATCAAGCGGTGAGACAGACAAAGAAAAATAAGAATGTTCATTTATTTTCGCTTTACATTTAATTTTAAAATGAAAAGTTCTGAAAACAACAAATTAAACAAACAACAATCAACTGATCTGAATGTCATACAAAAAACAGACACACAGATACAACATCTAAGAAAACATGTCTTGTCCTTTTATCAGCCATATCTGACAATTATCTAACTGTTCAACGATCCATCCACACCCTAGGCTGTCTCTCTCTTTTTTTTTTTTAAATAATTAGGTTAGAAAATGAGCCTTGAGTTTGACATTTGCCTAAGTTTATATTTCTTCCTATTTTCCTAACAATTTCATTTCTTTCAAAAAAAAAAAAACCCCAACAAAGCAATTCAACCGTTTTCGATTGACACCCTAATAATTCCCCCCCCTCTCCCCCCAATATTTAGCTTAAACAAAACTCATACATATTAGGGTTAAAGGTTAGTGTGTATTCGATGAACTCACGCGAGTGCTTATGACGAGGGTTTCATAAAAAAATTAACCCTCCCTTTTCCACTAATATAATGAACCCTCCCTTTTCCAGTAATATAATGAACCCTCCCTTTTCCACTAATTAAATGACCCTTCAACCCACTCTTCAAAAAAAAAAATATATCGTTCACTTTTGTTCTATTCCGTTATAAGATGTAAAATCAAACAGCCCCGACTACCTACCTATATAATGAGTGTAACACAATTCAGTCCTGCCTTGCACTCTACTGATGTTAATTTGTGGCCCCTTACCAAAGTGGGTCAAAACTTTAACCCGCAGGAAGTGATGATTTTATGGGCGTGTGCCAGTGAGGTATTAATTCAATACTAGCTGTACCCTGCAAAACCTTTGCATGGAGTTAAATCCCCTTAGACTTGATCGGTAGGCTAGGTTATTTTTGGTTTCGGGCAGATCCGATTTTTTCATGATTGTATTTTAAACTGTTGTATTAATCTTTTACTTTCGATTTAACGCAGAACCCAAATCGCTTTTATATTATTATAAACTTCTCTAGCACATTTACATCTTTTACTTTCATACTACATGTTTTTAGTTCATTGTTGGATACATTTATACATATAAAAGCGCGGCGGGTAGCGGGGGGGGGTCATCTAAATTGTACTTAGATAGGCTCAATAGGTATTCTAGAGAATAATCAGTAGTGATATAGTAATCGATTAAAATTTTGGCATCGCATCATCACTTATTAAGCTGGAAAAAATGTTTACATAAACTTACATTTACACATAAAAAAACTGTAAAGATAAAGCAAATAACAACCTGTTTATCACAAGATTATGTAATGTCAGACAAGGAGATGAACTACCCAGACATGAATTCATAAGTAAGCAGATCTTTAAATGACTAGATTAAACGATACGTTGAATAGGGTGATCCATTAGTCTGGTCGCTACAGCAACGACATCAACATATGCACCAGCATCCTTGACAATAATCTAACTCAACACCGTACATGCATGAAATAAATTTAACTCAACACCGTGTAAAAGCAGCAACATGCATGAAATAAATTTAACTCAACACCGTGTAAAAGCAGCAACATGCATGTCAGGGTATGGATGCGGTGGTCTCTTTTATATATTTATTTTTTAATTACTTTCTTTAACTGCACAACTTATACAAGTTCATAACACCTCCAGTTTTTAACTCGAAATCACTTTATTGAATAATCATAAGCACTAGTTATTCAATAATGAACATTAACCATTAAATCATGTCTCTACGATAAATACCAGTTGTCCGTTCTTTTAATACAATAAATACTTCTTCCTAGCTCATCCGTTCCTTCCTTCTTCAAACTTAAAACAAAACAAAAATAACCAAAACAATGTTCTATCTCTTTCCTCGTCAACCGTCTGTGTGTTTTCTTCCTTTTCTTTCCCCCGTTCAATAACCCGTTCATTAGGTGCGTCACCGTACTACAGGGAATTCCCTCTAACATCTACATTAATACAATAATTAATTGTCTATCTATATAACTATCTAACAATGTGTCTGTCTAATTATCTATGTCTGTCTATGTCCTTACATCACCTTTCCCTCTCGGTAAAAAAAATTCGTACAAAGTACGCATTTTTTTTTTAAATACAGAATTAACAATCATGTATTACAATTATATTACAAAAAGAAAAGGTACCAAGTCCATATCAAATATGAATACAAAATGTCACAAAAATGCAAATCTAAAAAAAAATCATGAACACATTTCTTCAATACTCATCGTCATAAGTATCATTAAAATTATCTCATATCTCTGTGTCTCAAAATATATCAAAATAAGTCTCTACTACAAATCTCATATATCAAATCTCAATAAAAAAAATACATTGATTGTATGGTTTAGTCTCCTTATGATCATTTTTTTCTTTTCAAAATCAATGAAGGCAAATCTTTTACCACCTACAAAAGTAGGATCCTTCAGAGGTAAAGAAAATTAATCTAATGTCACAAAAAAAAATAATTTTCCTTAATTGTGTGTATTAAAAATGAAGTTGAATGTTTTTACAAGAACAATGAAGGCAGACTTTTTCCCAACTACATTGATATGTAGGCTCCTTCAGAGTTATCCCTCAAAATGGATAAGAGCAAGAGAAAAAAATATATGGGTAAATTTGGTGATTGTGGACAACGTAGAAAATATTAAGGTAAATACAGATTAAAGGGAAAAACAAGAGCGACGTCATGATATGAAGAAAACAATTATGCGAATATAATTATGTGATTACATTTGATATGCAAAATAATAATGTAATGAAATAAGAAGGCAACATTACAACAGCAATAAAAAAAAATCAATTGTTCAATGTGGTCACTGTGATAGTTCAGTTAATTAGTCTCGTCTCTTCAACCCAATCAAAATATTCGTTGCTAACAGCTGGCCTCATATTCCTAACTCTACCACAATTACGTCCATATTGTGTTTGATGTCCAAACCTAACTTTACAGCGCTCTACTCCGTGGCTCTGTCTGTCATGGGGATTCTGATAACACTGGGCCCTATGGTGGTCATGTTTTCTATCTTGGTACATGCTATTTCTGTCTGGGTATACCTGTTTTCTGGAATTTGATGGACAGTGCCTCGCGACGTGACCCCTTAAGTGACAATTAAAACATAGGATGTTGGATAGTCTTTTAGGACAGGTCTTACATGTGTGACCTAGTCTCCTACACGAATAGCACACGAGGACAAATGGTCTTTCATTAACTGTATGCACAGGCTTAGTGTCTTTAACTGGTACAGATTCAATTCTGTCCTGAACAATCGGCGGTTTATTTACCGTCACAGTATGCTTTTCTTTGATTGAGTTAAGTTTAGTTATGTCTATCTTAACTTGCTCTTCTACATGCTGGTCCGGTTGTGTGAAGGGTATTTCTTGTCTTTCTCTGTTCACATTAGGACATGGTTTTCTGTATATGTCCTTCTGATTGATCCAGTGAAGAATTTGTTCTTTAGTGCAGTCTTGGATGTTTGGTAGGTTGCCAAGTATGATGTCAGCAACGGGATTGTCCATAACGGTTGCCATAACAGACCCTGATATGAAAGGTGTGTCGATATTAATTTGTGCTGTCGGAAATAGTTTCTGTGAGCCATCTGCATATAAAAGCGCGGCGGGTAGCGGGGGGGGGGGTCATCTAAATTGTACTTAGATAGGCTCAATAGGTATTCTAGAGAATAATCAGTAGTGATATAGTAATCGATTAAAATTTTGGCATCGCATCATCACTTATTAAGCTGGAAAAAATGTTTACATAAACTTACATTTACACATAAAAAAACTGTAAAGATAAAGCAAATAACAACCTGTTTATCACAAGATTATGTAATGTCAGAAAAGGAGATGAACTACCCAGACATGAATTCATAAGTAAGCAGATCTTTAAATGACTAGATTAAACGATACGTTGAATAGGGTGATCCATTAGTCTGGTCGCTACAGCAACGACATCAACATATGCACCAGCATCCTTGACAATAATCTAACTCAACACCGTACATGCATGAAATAAATTTAACTCAACACCGTGTAAAAGCAGCAACATGCATGAAATAAATTTAACTCAACACCGTGTAAAAGCAGCAACATGCATGAAATAAATTTAACTCAATACCGTGTAAAAGCAGCGACATGCATGAGACAAATTTAACTCAACACCGTGTAAAAGCAGCAACATGCATGAGACAAATTTAACTCAACACCGTGTAAAAGCAGCAACATGCATGAAATAAATTTAACTCAACACCGTGTAAAAGCAGCAACATGCATGAAATAAATTTAACTCAACGACCAGTAGAAATCGATTTGTAATTCAAAACATATATTAACACGATTGATTGAGTCAAATACCAACCATCCCATGGGTCGGTAAATTTTAAAATACCCTTTTACGCTCGTAATTCTCTTTTTAATATACATTCAATTTTATCTGGTGAGTTATCATTACCCTGAGTAGTTTTATTGTTACCCCATTTGGGGTGATTTACCCCGGTTAGCCAATCCAAATGTTAGACACGTATTATTATTATAAGTCTAGACCAGTCATGAGGAAACTAGTTCTGACACAATATAAATCCAATACAATAGCTAAACAGTCTAGATCCGACTCATTCTAGATGTCACACACAGCGTTACTAACACACTCGATAAGACACAGTCTAGATTTGACACAGTCTAGATATGACACAGTCTAGATATGACACAGTCTAGATATGACACAGTCTTGATATGACACAGTCTAGATATGACACAGTCTAGATATGACACAGTCTAGATATGACACAGTCTTGATATGACACAGTCTAGATATGACACAGTCTAGATAAGACACAGTCTAGATATGACACAGTCTTGATATGACTCATTCTAGATGTCCCAGCGTTCCTAACACACTAGATATGACACAGTCTAGATATGACACATTCTAGATGTCACAGCGTTACTAACACACTAGATATGACACAGTCTAGATATGACACAGTCTAGATATGACACAGTCTAGATATGACTCATTCTAGATGTCCCAGCGTTCCTAACACACTAGATATGACACAGTCTAGATATGAAACAGTCTAGATATGACACAGTCTAGATATGACACAGTTTTGATATGACTCATTCTAGATGTCACAGCGTTACTAACACACTAGATATGACACATTCTAGGTATGACACATTCTAGATGTCACAGCGTTACTAACACACTAGATATGACATAATTCTAGGTATGACACATTCTAGATGTCACAGCGTTACTAACACACTAGATATGACACAGTCTAGATATGACACAGTCTAGATATGACACAGTCTTGATATGACACAGTCTAGATATGACACAGTCTAGATAAGACACAGTCTAGATATGACACAGTCTTGATATGACTCATTCTAGATGTCCCAGCGTTCCTAACACACTAGATATGACACAGTCTAGATATGACACATTCTAGATGTCACAGCGTTACTAACACACTAGATATGACACAGTCTAGGTATCAAAGTTCCTAGTCTACAGGGGACAAGAAATATGACCAAAAAAAAAAAACAAAGAAAAAAAAACAACTTAAGACCACACGCAACTATTTTTCTGTCTAAATAATTCTGCTTACTCAGACGCGCATGTGTGCACTCAGCTAGACTATCCACGAGCGCTGACAACATAGTTTACCCATTTTATAAATCAAACTTTGTCCCCCCCCCACCTCACACATCCCGTGCTGTTCAGTCATCATTGTTTATATTTACTGTTGTGGGTGTCGTCTGCTGGAAGATGTAATCTCTTCTCTCACTCTTTCAAATCCAAATGTATACACCGAGATGCGAGATAGTTTTGTAAGAAATGTTACCAGTTACAGGCATGTAACCAAAACAATGCAAATAAATGATCATCGACGGGTGTAAATGATACAAGAACCCAACCCTGGTATAGTATCAACCAATGGGTGTAACAAATTAATGAACCCTGGTATAGAATGAACCGATGGGTGTAACAAATTAATGAAACCTGGTATAGAATGAACCGATGGGTATAACAAATAAATGAAACATGCTATAGAATGAACCAATGGGTGTAACAAATTAATGAACCCTGGTATAGTATCAACCAATGGGTGTAACAAATTAATGAACCCTGGTATAGAATGAACCGATGGGTGTAACAAATTAATGAAACCTGGTATAGAATGAACCGATGGGTATAACAAATAAATGAAACATGGTATAGAATGAACCGATGGGTGTAACAAATTAATGAAACCTGGTATAGAATGAACCGATGGGTATAACAAATTAATGAAACATGGTATAGAATGAACCGATGGGTGTAACAAATTACTAAAACCTGGTATATAATGAACCGATGGGTGTAACAAATTAATAAAACATGGTATAGAATGAACCAAGGGGTGTAATAAATTAATAAAACCTGGTATAGAATGAACCGAGGGGTGTAACAAATTAATGAACCCTGGCATAGACTGAAGTTGTATCTGATATCCATACAAGCTGAACGATCCTCTGAAAAAGTGTTTTTGTGCAGATATTAGATCTATCTGATAAATTAAATGACAGAAAAAAAACTTAGATTTTCTACTCACATTCTATAATGGACAATGCTAGATTCATGGCTGTATTAAGGCAGCCTTAGAAGCGTTATGCTGGTACAAACAAAAACCTTAATTATGCAAACAAAATAGTTAAACATATCATCATCTGTAGAATGGATTGTGCGTACTTCCACATTTCCCATATTACATCTGTTTCCAGAAGACACAAAGATTATTCAAATTTTTCTTGGTAACCAATCACGGAGAATCATTACAGTTTGATTTAATAACCAATCACGGAGAATCATTACAGTTTGAGTTAATAACCAATCACGGAGAATCATTACAGTTTGATTTAATAACCAATCACGGAGAATCATTACAGTTTGAGTTAATAACCAATCACAGAGAATCATTACAGTTTGAGTTAATAATCAATCACGGAGAATCATTACAGTTTGATTTAATAACCAATCACGGAGAATCATTACAGTTTGATTTAATAACCAATCACGGAGAATCATTACAGTTTGATTTAATAACCAATCACGGAGGGTCATTACAGTCTGATACATTTTAATGAAAGCCGACTTTTCTTCACGGCCTGAGGCTAATAGTCTAATAAACCTATTGGTATGGTATATGTTTCTATTCTGAATCAAATGTTTGACAATATGTATATAACTGTTTATCACAATAGGACGGTTCGTTGTAAAAATGGGTGTGCTCTATTCCGTGTATCATAAAGAATGGTGTATCCCAAATAATGTTGTAACATAAAGATTGGTGTATCATGAAGAATGGTGTATCCCAAAGAATGGTGTAACATAAAGAATGGTGTATAAAAAAGGATTGGCTATAAAGAATGATGTATCATAAAGAATGCTGTGTAATAAAGGACACACCATGTAACAACAGCTTTGAAAAAAACGTGACATAAATGAACAACAGCCTACGCCATTTCCTATATTTAATGTGCACACTCATATATAGTGACGTGCCAATGTAAATAGTGGAATAGTCGCACTTGTAGAACGACCCTAGTATTTGTAATCGTAATTGTGGCTCAGTATTTCGATCAACTCGATCTTCTCTCGACGTCTACATTTGAGCATAGGGGGGCGGGGGGGGGTTGTCCTTCAATGTCAAGGACACTGTCTAATCACCGGGTGTGGGTCTCAATCTCTGTCAATAAATTTGTATACAGCAGACGTCCTGTTACGTCATAGGACTCACACACACCCATGCTCCATATCCACCCTCTCCCACCTCCACTCACACACACGCATGCGCACATCTACCGTACTCCACTAGCCGTGTGTCTTCCTCCACTACAACGTCATTAGCCGGCGTGACGCGGGAAATAAACAAAAAAGGGGTTCATCCCGCTAGGTAGATAGCATCAGCCAGGCCCGACGCCAGAAGTAGTTTGGTCACGTGATTGTTTACAAAAGAGTAAAAAAAAAAAGGAGAAGGGGAAAAAAAAAGAGAAACGAAAATAAAAAAAAACTAAAACTCTGAAGCCCTCCCAGAGAAGTTGTGATTGTGCAGGGCGTTAAATAAAATAGTAAAATAGGAACTTATCGTTGATGTCCGTCTGAATCTTGATATCAGTAAATTTGATATCAGTAAATTTGATATCAGTAAATTTGATATCAGTAATTTATGGCATATATCAGTAAATTATGGCATATTGCAGTAAATTTGAAATAAGTAAATTATGGTATATATCAGTAAATTTGATATCAGTAAATTATGGCATATATCAGTAAATTTGATATCAGTAAATTTGATATCAGTAAAATTAATATCAGTAAATTATGGCATATTTCAGTAAATTTTATATCAGTAAATTTGATATCAGTAAATTATGGCATATAAGTACATTTGATATCAGTAAATTATGGCCAATATCAGTAAATTATGGCAGGTATCAGTAAATTTGATATCAGTAAATTAGATATCAGTAAATTAGATATCAGTAAATTTGATATCAGTAAATTTAATATCAGTCAATTTGATATCAGTAAATTTGATATCAGTATATTTGATATCAGTATATTTGATATAAGTAAATTTGATACTGTAAATTTGATATAATTATATCTGATATCAGAAAATTTGATATCAGTAAACTATGACAGATGAATGTGAAAAATTGCTCTGGCCAGTTTTCTTTCCATGCTATGAGGAATTAACAGTTTTCTCCCTTTAATATCCCATTGAAATTAACTTATATATATGCATACATACATATTTATACATTTATATAGACTATTATTAAATTATTAATTCTAGTGCGGAGAGGGAGGGGGTGTATTCGATCGATTGATGTCTGTTATATGGATTTCCCAATCTTGCTCATGAACGTTATACTTTATTTAAATAAAACAGACAAAAACAATCTAAGATATGGCTAAAAAACAACCAAAAAAAAAATAACAACATAGATTGCTAACAAGTCTTCAAGTCATGATTGTACAAGTCTTCAAGTCATGATTGTACAAGTCTCCAAGTCATGATTGTACAAGTCTTCAAGTCATGATTGTACAAGTCTTCAAGTCATGATTGTACAAGTCTTCAAGTCATGATTGTACAAGTCTTCAAGTCATGATTGTACAAGTCTCCTAGTCATGATTGTACAAGTCTCCAAGTCATGATTGTACAAGTCTTCAAGTCATGATTGTACAAGTCTCCAAATCATGATTGTACAAGTCTCCTAGTCATGATTGTACAAGTCTTCAAGTCATGATTGTACAAGTCTTCAAGTCATGATTGTACAAGTCTTCAAGTAATGATTGTGCTTTGATGACATACTTACAACAACAACAACAAAATACAACAATGAGGTTTGATTTAAACAAAAAATATCTTAAGCCTCACGAAATAACATGAAAACAAACATCCTCTGAGTTATTGTAGAGCCATAAACACATTCTGTTTTTTATGGCGTTCAAACAACTTTTTTTAAAACGGATTATTTGTTTTGTTAGACTTTGTTTTAAAGAATTTGGTGCCAATGTTTCTCTTTCTTTCGGTTCCAAACAACCTGGCAAGAATTATGTAACTTAAATCTGGCTTTGAAGTTGAGGCACGGAAATAATTATTTTTACGCTTAAAAGTGATATGTGTTTTTTTTATCTTTTTTTCTAAACAAATTGTAAAAGATTTTATATATAAAAAAAAGTAATGATTAGGAAGAATCGGTGGCGCCAAGGCTGTGGGGGGTCGATCAACTCACCAGGACAGAAGTCAGAAAAATCTAGGGGCCACGCGGATAAAGTACCACCACTGGGGCACCGTGAACCCAATTACCTTCAATCTAGCAGCCAAATAAATGAATGAAAATAAATTTCGAAAGCTGCGAGGGTCTCCTCAAGGCTCGGGACCCCTTGAAAAATGGTCACGCTGTCCCACCTCCTTTCTGCGACCCTCAACTCACCTATTTTTGACCCCCCCCCCATTCGTGGCGTCTTCATATCTATCACGCACTCAGATATAGTTGTGGAATGAACGAAGATCTCAACGAAAACCGTCTCATTAGTGGTTCACAGAATCCAAGAGACAGACATTTATTCCTTACAGGGAAAGCTGGTTGACATAGTTTAAAAGTGGCGTAACTAGGGCAACAACATAAAACTCTAGGGGCAGGGGCGTGTTGAGTGAATATGTTATTACCTCAGTGCTACAAAACTCAACCCTATGCCCTGCACATGGAAATCAACCAAAGCATTCCGTATTTCCCCTCCCCCCTCCCTTCCTGTAATAATGCCGCCTCTGTTTTACATCAATGCCGCGCAACCTTACATTCAACAAAATCGTACACTTGAAGAATTCAGAATCAGAAAATATTACGCAAGACGCATTACCAAAATAGTAACCCAAACATACTTGGACATGAACAAAATAACTAACAACATCATGGTTACTCTCTTTGTATTCAGTATTAATGTTTCATTTGACATTCTGACTAGAGCCGCTAAGTGAAACTCCAGACCCCAGCAGGGCGTCCAAAACGCGACCATAACGCGACCATAACGTGACCAAAACGCGACCATAACGCGACCAAAACGCGACCATAACGCGACCAAAACGCGACCATAACGCGACCAAAACGCGACCATAACGCGACCAAAACGCGACCAAAACGCGAACAAAACGCAACCATAACGCGACCAAAACGCGACCATAACGCAACCAAAACGCGACCATAACGCGACCAAAACGCGACCATAACGCAACCAGAACGCGACCAAAACGCGAACAAAACGCGACCATAACGCGACCATAACGCGACCAAAACGCAACCATAACGCGACCATAACGCGACCAAAACGCAACCATAACGCGACCGAAACGCGACCATAACGCGACCATAACGCGACCATAACGCGAAAGCTTCTTAAAAAAATGAAATGATCAATTATTTAAATATTTTATTCAAATTATATGTATGACTAAAAAATATTACCTGTTATGCAAGATGTCCCCCACCCCCGGGGCACCTCCCAACCCATCAGTATCTAAGACAGCCCGCGGGGCACGCCGGATTGTGTTATCCCACCGGTGGCCCTGCACTCATTTAAGAGTAAAAGCACAGTACTAGCTATTTATGCTATGACGTTTAGCTTTAATTGATTTTTTTACAGTTCATGTCAACACCCCATCCATCTGCATTAGGACCGGCCCCACCAACCCCCTCCCCCCACCCCCGATCTAGGGCGTCAGAGCAATGTACCAGTTGCAACCCCTTATCCCTTCCCTTCTACTCTATCCCTGACCGAGTGACCTCATGGATAACGAATGTACCAGATACATGGTTGGTTGAACTCTCCGTGTGACATGTGTACTTACGTGGTGACATGCTGACAATGACATGCGCCACTGAACACGATCATTGAACAGTTCCATTATTGACTGTCCAAACAACAGCAACAACAATTTGACGCGCATGGCTGATTAATCTGTATGATATACTTTGGGGGTATATACACGTGTATTTTAAACGCGTGTGTTAATCCATAATGTACATATGTCGTTTAATGTAATCTCCACTTCTCTATTGCAGACACTCAAATAATGTAGCCTGTGTAATCATTTCATTCTGGGCGGTTATGGGAAATGTGTCCAGGATACGAGTCTCTCATCGAGGATCGAACCCATGGCCTATATACCAACATTCGAGCGTTTGATACCCTTCACCTCATGACCATGAGTATAGTTGTATCGATTCAAACTATTTAATGTTCAATTAACAGGTCCGGAATCTAGAAGGAAAATAAATTAAGATGTAATTAATTGAAAATTATGTTATGCTATTTATTAATTTCGCACCCAGTCTATTTAAAAAAAAATCAATTTTTATGAGTAAATCAATCAACCAAATATTTTATACAAAACTCCCAATCAGAGCCGTAGTTATCTATTGTGGCGCCCTGTGCGAGTTACTATTTTGACGCCCTCCTCCCAGTCTAAAAAGTGCAATTGACATATAACAGCGCTCTTTGGGCGCCTCTTCCTAGTTTCGCGCCCTGTGAATCCGCACAACCCGAAGTACCATTCCTAAGCTAATTTTTCCAATACACCCTCAGCTCTGAGTTTTGGAAGGCATTCCTTTTTATCTTATTGATTTATTTCCCTTCCCTGGCATATTTGGCACAGTCTTACCCTCTGTGTTAAATAAAATAAAACGGCTGTACAACGAAGTTCCATTTTTCATCCTGAGCAAGTTATTGAAGTGCCGAAGAGTTCTCTCAGGACAAGGGGAGAGAATAATCGATCATATGGCTGAATATTCACGGTTACCTTCCCCTACATTCCTAGACCCCCCCCCCCCAAAAATATAATAATAATAAAAATCAACAATACACATCCAATAGTTTAATTGTGGTGGATTACTTTGTACTTAGCCAAAATAAACTCACAGAGTCTTTGGTAAAATAAAAAAATGAAATCGATGACGTCAGCAAAAAAAAAAAACAACCCCGTACTGTTGCTCACTTCAAAGCGCACGCACGCAACCACACACGCAATATGCTGAGCCTCTCTACAACAAACACACAGAACGAGCAAGCCATTCATCTGTTCTGCCAGGAGGTACAATGGCTGAGTATTAAGGTCTCACTCGGCCAGCTGAAAATTCTATTGATTCGTCCAACCCCCCCCCCCCCCCCCCCACTCCCTCAGAAAAGGCTTATAACGTTGACCAGACACCGGCTCACAGACACTTTGCTGTTGATAACTGGAGATAGCTCCATACACATGTATTATGTGTCCCCTAAGTGTATTGTGTAATGCTCCGAACATGTATTGTGTCTCCTGTCCATGTATTTGTGTCCTGTACACATAATAATAGTAATGTAAAGCGTAGAGCCATGAATGCACTATGCTGTCGTAAAAAATATTATTTTATACATGTATTGTGCAATGTCTTATACATTTCTAGTGTTTTATATATGTATATATGTAGTAGTTTATTAATGTGTTGGGTATTGTGTTATGAATGTTTATACATATGTGTGCAGTGTCTTAAACATGTTTTCTGTAGTGTCTTATACATTTATTGTGTAGTGTCTTATACATGTATTGTGTAGTGCGATCGATATTCACGTACTGTGTATTGTTTTATACTATGCTATACATCTATTGTATAGTCTTATACATGTATTGCGTAATGTCACATACATGTATAGTGTAGTGTCTTATACGTGTATTGTGTAGTTTCTTATACATGTATTCAGTAGTTTCTTATTTCGAATACAAGTATAGTATAGTGGTTTATGCATACATTTTGCAGTGACATGTACGGTTTTGTGTTTAAATATGCAGTGTGTGTCCTATATATGTAGGGTGTCGTATAATCTTGTCTCACTATGAAATACAATTCCAACATACATTGACTATTTTTCTAAATTATAAAAAAAAAAGAAATGTCGTGCATCGACCGAACGGTTGCCAGAAATTGAACAGAGTGAAAAAAAACAACGTTACGAGGGAAAACAGTCTTATGTGGCAATTGTAAACATCGACTGACAGGTAAGTCGACAAGGAAAACTTACCGTTATCAGCTCCCCCATCACACAACTGACACACAACTGACACACAACTGACATACAACTGACACACAACTCACACAACAACTCACACACAACTCACACACAAATCAAACACAGCTCACACATAGCTCACAAACAACTCAAACACAGCTCACACACAGCTCACACACAACTGACACACAACTCACACACCAACTCACACACAGCTCACACACAACTGACACACAACTCACACATCAACTCACACATAACTCACACAAATCAAACACAGCTAACACACAGCACACACACAACTCAAACACAGCTCACACACAACTCAAACACAGCTCACACACAACTCACACACAACTCAAACACAGCTCACACACAAATCACACACAACTCAAACACAGCTCACACACAGCTCACACACAACTCACACACAACTCACACACAGGTCACACACATCTCATAACAACTCACACACAACACACACAATTCACACACAACTCAAACACAGCTCACACACAACTCACACACAACTCACACACAACTGACACACAACTCACACAACAACTCACACACAGCTCACACACAACTGACACACAACTGACACACAACTCACACACAACTGACACACAACTGACACACAACTCACACACAACTCACACACAACTCACACACAAATCAAAGACAGCTCACACACAGCTCACACACAACTCAAACACAGCTCACACACAGCTCACACACAACTGACACACAACTCACACAACAACTCTCACACAACTGACACACAACTCACACAACAACTCACACACAGCTCACACACATCTTACACAACAACTCACACACAGCTCAAACACATCTCACACAACAACTCACACACAACTCACACACAAATCAAACACAGCTCACACACAGCTCACACACAACTCGCACACAACTCAAACACAGCTCACACACAGCTCACACACAACTCACACACAACTCAAACATAACTCACACACAGCTCACACACATCTCACACACAACTCACACACAACTAACACACAGTTCACACACATCTCACACAACAACTCACACACAACTCACATACAACTCAAACACAGCTCACACACAACTCACACACAACTCAAACACAGCTCACACACAGCTCACACACAACTCACACACAACTCACACACAACTGACACACAACTGACACACAACTCACACACAGCTGACACACAACTGACACAAAAACTCACACATTACTTACACACATCTCACACAACAACTCACACACAACTCACACACAACTCACACACAACTCACACACAACTCACAGACAGATGACACACAACTGACACAAAAACTCACACACAACTGACACACAACTCACACACAACTGACACACAACTCACAGACAGCTGACACACAACTGACACAAAAACTCACACACAACTGACACACAACTCACACACAACTGACACACAACTCACACACAGCTGACACACAACTGACACAAAAACTCACACATTACTCACACACAACTCATACCATCGCTATGCACTAGTGGCTCTCAAAAGTTTGAGAACCAGGGCTATATACCATTTAAAAAAAAATCTTTTTTTTTTGGCGCCGTGCCAGATTTTTATAGATTGCATGATCGATTTGATTTAAAAAAAAGTTGTATGTGTGACCCCATTAGCTCTTACTCCATACAGCTTAAAGCAATATGCCAATAATGGTTTCACCACATACACGTCTTTCACTGCAACATGTATATATATATTGGTCAGCTTGAAGCCTAATGTCACTGGACAGGGTACAATTAAAAATGTGGGGGGGGGGGAGAGGGAGGAAGAAAAAAATTATTAGACTCCACCAACAATCATGAGAAGTGAATACAAACAAAGATATTTCCAGTGGCGTTACAATGCGAGGGACGGGGGTAAATGTCTGGTCAAATGTAGATTTTTAGGACCTCTTTACTAAGGCCGTTATCAACTTTTTTAAAAGTCCTATCTGGCAGAGGGGGGCCCAAGTCACGTGTCTTGTCCGTGTATGTCCATTATAACGGATATGGGTTTATGGGTAACGGGAGAGAACAAATATATTGGGGTTAGGGTAAAACGTTCACGGACTGCTGCTCTGAATACTGGTCCAAATACTGGTCTGAAGGGTTCCAGTTTGGCATTTTGTGTTGTTCTTTGGGCTAAGCCAATCTAGAGGAAAACGATGTCAGCTTTCATCATGACAGTTTTATATTGGCACAACAACTTCTGTCTTGTAATAAAGAAATGAATTGACATTTTCTAGACTATGTTGACCAAACATCACGTTGGTTCATCTATCTATCTATCTATCTATCTATCTATCTATCTATCTATCTATCTATCTATCTATCTATCTATCTATCTATCTATCTATCTATCTATCTATCTATCTATCTATCTATCTATCTATCTATCTATCTATCTATCTATCTATCTATCTATCTATCTATCTATCTATCTATCTATCTATCTATCTATCTATCTATCTATCTATCTATCTATCCATCCATCCATCCATCCATCCATCCATCCATCCATCCATCCATCCATCCATCCATCCATCCATCCATCCATCCATCCATCCATCCATCCATCCATCCATCCATCCATCCATCCATCCATCCATCCATCCATCCATCCATCCATCTATCTATCTATCTATCTATCTATCTATCTGTCTGTCTGTCTGTCTGTCTGTCTGTCTGTCTGTCTATCTATCTATCTATCTATCTATCTATCTATCTATCTATCTATCTATCTATCTATCTATCTATCTATCTATCTATCTATCTATCTGTCTATCTATCTGTCTGTCTGTCTGTCTGTCTGTCTGTCTGTCTATCTATCTACCTATCTATCTATCTATCTATCTATCTATCTATCTATCTATCTATCTATCTATCTATCTATCTATCTATAATCTATCTATCTATCCAACTCCTTCACGAGACATTGAAGTAAGTATTAAACTTAACACACTTGATTATGGCCAACGTTTCCATAGTAACTTATTATTGGAGATTACACAGTGAGAGTTACGTCCCCTGGATGGTGGGGGGGGGGGGGAAACAAGACAACTTTGATGAAATGTACACTGTGTACAGAGTTCTGGTCTACGTCTGAAATAAGGGAAACCTATTTGATATACCGTGAACAGAGTTCTGGTCTACGTCTGAACTAAGGGAAACCCATTTGATATACTGTGTACAGAGTTCTGGTCTACGTCTGAACTAAGGGAAACCCATTTGATATACTGTGTACAGAGTTCTGGTCTACATCTCACCTCAGGGAAACTCATTTGATAATAATTGCCACACAGCCTGTGCTAAATGGTGGACACTGCTGGATAGCAATGTTGACACGTGACAGTGAGATTGTTGTGTAGTCCGAGATGTTCCGGGTAAACGAAACGTAGATGTGTGTGTGTGTGTGTGTGTGTGTGGTGATATGGGAGATCATGGTGTATGGTGGTTACAGGGAAGATTATGGTGTATGGTGGTTAAAGAGAAACTGTGAATGTTCTGAAAGGGTTGATAGTCAATATGTGTCTGTGCACAATTTTATGTAGATGCGCATATATCAGGAAGTTGGGACCAATGTGTGATGTTGGAACTTATGTGTGATGTTGGAACTTATGTTTGATGTTGGAACATATTTGTGATGTTGAAGCCTACCTATTTGTGCTGTTGGAACATATGTGTGATGTTGGAACATATGTGTGATGTTGGAACCTATGTGTGATGTTGGAGCTTATGTTTGATGTTGGAACATATGTGTGATGTTGGAACCTATGTTTCATGTTGGAACTTATGTTTGATGTTGGAACATATGTGTGATGTTGGAACCTATGTTTGATGTTGGAACATATGTTTGATGTTGGAACATATGTGTGATGTTGGAACATATGTGTGATGTTGGAACCTATGTTTGATGTTGGAACATATGTGTGATGTTGGAACATATGTGTGATGATGGAACCTATGTGAGATGTTGGAACCTATGTGTGATGTTGGAACCTATTATGATGTTGGAACATATGTATGATGTTGGAACATATGTGTGATGTTGGAACATATGTGTGATGATGGAACCTATGTGAGATGTTGGAACCTATGTGTGATGTTGGAACCTATTATGATGTTGGAACATATGTATGATGTTGGAACTTATGTGTGATGTTGGAACATATTTGTGATGTTGAAACCTACCTATTTGTGCTGTTGGGACATATGTGTGATGTTGGAACTTATGTGTGATGTTGGAACATATTTGTGATGTTGAAAGCTACCTATTTGTGATGTTGCAACCTATGTGTAATGTTGGAACCTATGTGAGATGTTGGAACCTATGTCTGATGTTGTACCAATGTGTGCTGTTGGAACCTAAGTCTGATTTTGGTACAACTATGTAATGTTGGAACCTATGTGTGATGTTGGAACCTGTGTGTGATGTTGGAACCTATGTATGATGTCGTTATCCTTGTTTGATTTGGTACAATTGTGTGATGTGTGTGTATCTGTCTTAAGTATAATGACATTGTACACTTAAGATGTAATTGCACATGTAGTTATTCCAGTACTTGCTATGTGTTTTTTATGCACGATTCCTGTCTATTTGTACGATCAAGATGCTAGTAATGATGTATTCATGGAAGCATTTATTGGTCATCAGGCATCAAAGGCGATTGTCGAATTCACAACGGAAAGAAATAAACTAATTGATATTTGCATCCAGCGGCTGAATGTGGAGGGGCCAGTGCAATCGCTTACGTCAGAATGTAATGATATTTATACAACACTCCACTGGTTACAAAACAGACACTATGCAGAACTTCGACCCAGTTCTTCTGTGTACACATACACACACACACGCACACACACACATTCATACACACACACGTACACACACAAAGACGTGGGTAAGTTGTCCAACAAACAATCCACCACTTTAAAATATTCGCCCAACTTCTCTCATCATTCCTAGAACTTTTTTTTTGTTCAAGTGAAGGAAGGAAAACGTCGATCTGTGTATTTGATCTCCTGGAAACTCCCAGTAGGGAAGAAGATCTGACCGGGATAAAGTTCTACTTTACCATCGCATCTTCATTCTAATTAAACAATGTGTGACAGCAGTGGATCTCAAAGCGTGCGCTGCGTATTCATTAAAATAACTTGATATAGAAAATAAATATATTCTTAATAAACAAACCGCCTTTCTCCCAAAAGTAAAACGTTTGAAACTTACAGATGGGTGAGGGAGTGGGTGGTCGTGCGGTAAAGCGCTCGACTGACAACCTGAGAATTCTTGGTTCGATCTCCGTTAAGAAAGACACACAGAACCAAAGGATATTTCAAGTCTTGGTTAAAGTCTCTACTATATCTCTCGTGGTGCCTCCATGACCATTGCACTATCGGCTGTGGTGGGATTTAAAATAGGGCACCATAATAAAAAAACAGTCCCATTAGTGGTTTTTAGGATCTAAGAGATCCCATTCTTACAGTCACTTCTCACGTTTACAGATGGGTAGCGAATATAAAATATTCCGTAGTGTGTTACACATTGTAAGTTTTCGCTAAGCTTCAGTTTTACTCTGATATAAGGTAGATTGTGTTAGCGTCAATATTACACTGATGTGTAACTATCTATATAAATAAAAGCGGCGTGGGTTCTGCCTTATATCGAAAGAAAGGAATTAATACAACAGTATTCCAGTTTAAAATACAATCATGAAAAAAATCGGATCTGCTCGAAACCAAAAATAACCTAGCTTACTGATCAAGCCTACGGGGATATAACTCTATTCGAAGGTTTTGCAGGGAACAGCTAGTAGAATGTATAAAGTTGACCAGAGAATAATTTATTTTTTAAATTCACTTCAAGATAAATAAACTATAAACTTATAAGTCCATTCACTAGAAAATGTAACTGTCTACACCACAGTTAGTGATGCATGATTATAACTTGTAAACATTTGATTTAATGCATACAATGCTAGAGATTTTTTTAAAACCTACATCTTTATAATACAAAAAATCGTTAAAATAAAGTTTCTTTAATCAAAATTTTGTGTTTTCATTTTATAATGACTAGAATAAGTAACAACTAATGTGGCCAAAGAGAAAACAAGATGTAGAAGATATTTCAAGTTTCACATAAGTTATTTGTTTGTTATTTTAAATGAAACATTAATAAGATTTCGTTACCAAATAAACAAATAAATTAAATGATTAAATGATAATAGCAACAAAATACTTTCATAATTTGAGATCCTCTGAGATCGTGTAGGTGTGAGATATAATCATGCATTGGATGAAGTCAGATTATTGATCTTTTTTATACATATATTTCTCTTTATTTCACCAGCAAAATGAATTCTCATAATAAATTGCAATGACGTTTCAAAGCGGTTTTTGTTGTATTGAAATCAGATCTGTTTGGATGGGGTGGTTACAGCCATGTTGTTCATATCATGTGTATGATATATTGTTGCGTTTATATGGATTTCTTTGTGGATATAAATACAGAGTTGTATATGGGATGGGGGTGAAGATCAAGGGAAAAGAAGGTTTATATATATATATATATATATATATATATATATATATATATATCAGTGGCGTAGCGAGCTTAACTCGCGCCTGGGGCATAATACCTTTTTAGCGCCCCCCCATTCGAAAACGATATAATATTATATATAAAATATATCATCTGGCGCCGGGGCATGATGCCCCCTTGCCCTCCCCTCACTATGCCACTGTATATAAATAACTATGTGTATATGTGTCATGTGTAAGGGCATTACATTTCACCAGTGAGACTCACAAAGAGAATCAATAACTCATTTGAACAAGTGACCAACAAACTTTGTCCTGTGACAAACGCTTGCTCAATTGATTCACAGTCCTTTCACATATCAACACCTGTATGTCTTTACAACGTATGCATATAATCATTTACTAACCGAGTCCATAGACAAAAACTTTGCACAATGACAAGGTCACGTCCTTTGTCCAAATTGGATTATATATCAACTCACATATACATCTTTCTCTCTCTCTCACACATACAAACATACACACCGATTACAGTCCAGTCTGTTTCAAGTCAATCACTGACCACTGACCATGTATACCTTTGTTCGAATATGCATACAGAACAAGCTTACACGCAGTCACCATGAGGCAATATGCACATATATATATATATATATATATATATATATATATATTATATATATATATATATATGTAATAATTATATTTGGCTGTAATAATAATTTTTGGCCTAGAAATTTAGTTAGCATAATTAACTGGCCAATTACATATCGGCAGACGAGAAAAATACAGACGACGGACGACAGAGATTCATAAGGGAAGGACGTTATTCATATCATCATTATTCACTCTAATATGTTATGTATGTATTCATATCAGTATATATATATATATATATCTTATATATCTATGGACATTTAATTAATATATTAGAAATATAATAAACTCCGAAGAGACTGGATATGCTACAATTGTTATACACCTTCCCATAAGCAGAAGATCCACAGATGAAATACTAATAAATAATAATATATGCAACTATATACAGCAATAATTTTACTGCAAGAGAAATGTACTCATGACAATATATATATATATATATATATTAATCTTTAATAAGCAAAACAATTATATACATTTTGTTAAATTGTGTGCTTTAATTACAAATTAGGTCAATTACAAAACTTTTTTTTTATTTCAGTGTAAATTTGCCAATAAAAAAATAATTCCTTTCATACATTAAATGCGCCAGAAAATATTTTCATAGAGCTTATTTTATGTTTGATCTAATTCAATATTTGAAGAAAACAGATTTCATTCCTATTTTCTCCCAATCAGAACTTTATCCTATGGATAACAAAATTTGGACAATCGACTTTACCCCTATAAGATTTCAGTTTGCCGCAACTCTTTGTTGGTTTTACCTACTCTGCATTTAATTTAATAAAGTAAATAATATAATGTATATATATATATATATATATATATATATATATATATATATATATATATATATATACACACACACAATATCTAATACAATATCTAAATCTATAATTTGGATATATTTTTTTATCTAGAAGGTTCATAAAATATTTACACCTGGATAGACAGTAACAAAGTGATCCTTGTGATATTGATTATTTGAAATAATAACAGCCATACTGTGTGTCTGTGTGCCTTTCTGTGTGTGGTTACTTGTGCCTTGGTGTGTATGTGTATATCTGCTACGTACATGCTCGTGTTACCGCTGATTTTATTTTTGTGTTTATTTAGTCAACAGCATTAAGGTTCAAAAATAATTTGAGATAAAAATCTACTCGATCACACACGTTTTAAAAAAAAATCACCTCTGATATAAAGTGAATCTACAGTTGCATGTCATAACTCAATCTGGAGAATCTGTAAACATTCACTTTCCACCCACCCACACACACACACCTGCAAATACAATCATCCGATCCTTCACATCAGACACAATAGAACCTGTACGATTCGAAGCATAAGTAAAACATTCAATAATTCGAATCCAGTCTGTTTGTGTAAACAAACTACCGGTCAGTGAGATACAGACATGAAAATAATCAAAACACGGCAAACTAGTTGTGAATATTTTCTTTTATTCTAAATTATTATTTCTCTTTTTCCTTAAAAAAATATAAATAAATGCGAAACATTAACTTTTCCTAGTAATGCCATAGCTTATAGTTCAAACTTGGGCAAATTACAAGCCCGTGGACCAAGTATGACCCGTTCGGCTGTTGTATCTGGCCCGCTCATCCAATTTTAAATGAATTTAAATAATATTAGTTTATATACCACCCCGTCCATTAGATTTGTTCTAGTACTTCTGGTCCTGGTCTGGACCTTCTGTTAAATGTATGATCTCAATGTGGCCTGCGATTTCAACAAAAAATTGCCGACCCATGGTTGATTTGCTCTATTTATTTCTAGTAAATTACAAATGTGTAGCAAACAACAACTGGCTAGACTCTTCCAGTAAATTACAAATGTGTAGCAAACAACAACTGGCTAGACTCTTCCAGTATATTACAAATGTGTAGCAAACAACAACTGTCTAGACTCTTCCAGTATATTACAAATGTGTAGCAAACAACAACTGGCTAGACTCTTCCAGTAAATTACAAATGTGTAGCAAACAACAACTGGCTAGACTCTTCCAGTAAATTACAAATGTGTAGCAAACAACAACTGGCTAGACTCTTCCAGTATATTACAAATGTGTAGCAAACAACAACTGTCTAGACTCTTCCAGTATATTACAAATGTGTAGCAAACAACAACTGGCTAGACTCTTCCAGTAAATTACAAATGTGTAGCAAACAACAACTGGCTAGACTCTTCCAGTAAATTACAAATGTGTAGCAAACAACAACTGGCTAGACTCTTCCAGTAAATTACAAATGTGTAGCAAACAACAACTGTCTAGACTCTTCCAGTATATTACAAATGTGTAGCAAACAACAACTGGCTAGACTCTTCCAGTAAATTACAAATATGTAGCAAACAACAACTGGCTAGACTCTTCCAGTATATTACAAATGTGTAGCAAACAACAACTGGCTAGACTCTTCCAGTAAATTACAAATGTGTAGCAAACAACAACTGGCTAGACTCTTCCAGTAAATTGCAAATGTGTAGCAAACAACAACTGGCTAGACTCTTCTAGTAAATTACAAATGTGTAGCAAACAACAACTGGCTAGACTCTTCCAGTAAATTACAAATGTGTAGCAAACAAAAACATCAGCCGAATAGCCCAACGTTTTCAACATATTTAACTTCAAAGTATACATCTATCGACACTGCCAAATGTTGCTAATACATCTATCGACACTGCCAAATGTTGCTAATGGTATTCTGCAGGCGGGACAACATCTGTGAGTTGAAAGAACAACAACTATTTATTATGCATTTTTTAAATTCGCCTTGAAATTGGCCGCATAATGAATCAGTCAACCGAGACGACGGAACGGTTTTTTTTATTTATTATTTATGTGCCTCGATGTTGATAGAGTTAACAAATGATTTTTGGGTAAACCACTTTTTACACCCTATTCCCTCCCATTCACCATCTTCTTTCCCCCCAACCTTCCCTATTAACAAGATGAAAAAAAAAGAACAACAACAAAACAACATAATTAACAACAACAACAGCAGCAGTAGCAAAATACTCAACAACAACAATAGCAGCAGCAACAGCCTCAACAACAGCAACAACAAAACAACACAATTAACAACAACAGCAGCAGCAACAAACTCAACAACAACAACAACAACAGCAGCAATAACAGCCTCAACAACAACAACAACAGCAGCAACAACAAAACAACACAATTAATAACAACAGCAGCAGCAACAAACTCAACAACAACAACAACAGCAGCAGTAACAGCCTCAACAACAACAACAGCAACAACAAAACAACACAATTAATAACGACAGTAGCAGCAACAAACTCAACAACAACAACAACAGCAGCAGCAACAGCCTCAACAACAACAACAACAACAACAAAACAACACAATTAACAACAACAGCAGCAGCAACAAACTCAACAACAACAACAGCAGCAGCAACAGCCCCAACAACAACAACAGCAGCAACAACCTCAACAAAAACAACAGCAGCAGTAGCAAAAAACTCAACAACAACAACAGCAGTAGATTCATCCTCAACAACAACAACAACAACAAAACAACACAATTAACAACAACAACAGCAACAGCAACAAACTCAACAACAACAAACCAGCATAAACAACAACAACAACAACAACATGCAGATTAAGTCTACAAACAAAGCACCACCGAATGACACGATCATATTATTTAGCGGAACTCCCCTCCCCCACAACCCCTTTTAATTTTAGATAGTTTATAAAACAGGGTAAGGGTGAGTAGGAGAAATTTTATTTATTATTCCCCCCCCACTCCTGAAATTGTCGTTAGGTACTTAAGTAAGTGCACACTAGGCACAGTTTGGGAACTGCTGATGGAGGAGAAAGAGGGGGGGGGAGGGGTTAAAGCAAAACCCTTATCATGTCAAAGTTCAAAGTTAATCACCCGTCACGCGCTAAAGGTGAAGACCGCCACAGGTGTTACGTGAGTACCGAGATCAGAAATGTCACGCCCAAGGTGAGCCCGGCGTACCTTTGAATATTTTTGTAACGGCCGCACTAGCCCCCCTCCCCTCCCCACCCCCAACCCACTCCACCCTCCCCCCCCCACTTCAGTCTGTAACAACATCTACCACACACACACACACACCATACTAGCAGTTCGAATATCTGGTCGCAGGTTAACAGCAGCAAGGGATCAGTGTTGGTGTGTGAGAGGAGAAGGAACGGGGCGCTCTGGGGTGTGTAGGTGCTTGATGGGAAAATTGTATCATTGTCCACCTTAGTTAGAACTAAAGTAGTGGTTCTCATCAGTGATATTCTAGTTATTAAAATCATTTTAGTTATAGTTTTGATTAGTTTTTTTAGCAATCATTTTTATTATTATTTAGTTATAGTTTTAAATTCATTTTAGTTATAGTTATAGTTAGTTTTTTCATCAATCATTTTTATTATTATTTAGTTATAGTTATAGTTATTGAATAATTTTCGTAAGCACTGCAAAACTTCAAAATGCCCATCATACGACAGAGACATGCCAATTAAATTTCAACATCCACTGCACCACACACTACACTATCACACTACACATGAAGTGAACAGAAAATAAGTTTTAAAAAAATCTTGAAAACTTTTAAGTTTGTAAAAACCAGTAGTAATAGTGACTTCCAAGTTGAATAAAAAAATTCAAGTTGCTTTATTTCAAATTGTTACATCAAACAAATTGTTGCCTAATTCGTTCAGCAAGTCACTGTTGACTTTCAGCCATACTCTCAGTTCCAGCGACTTCTCCATTCTGTTCCTCCTCCCGGTGGTCAGCATCCCACAAACTGAAAACAGCCGTTCAACAAATGCTTGAGAAGCAGGTGCTGCTAATAGGTCTAGAGCCATAGGTGCAAGTTGACTGTACGACTTCGGACAGCTAGCTTCTCAACCAAAATGGTATGGCATTGTCTTTGATTGCATTGCATTGGATGTCAGCAATGTACTTGTTGATCATGCCGGTGGCCACATTAATTTCTGACATCTGCAACTGATGAGGTGTGGCACTGTCAGATGCAGAAAGTTTCATTGCCAGGTTTGGAAACTGAATCTGAAGAATACTCTGCTGCTGCAGTTGAATTTCATCTGGTGATTTTGTTCTTTGTTGTTTAACCTGTATATAATGTGCACAATAGTAAAAGTCAATCAGGTGATTGACAAATAACTATATAGTACTTTTACACATACTGGTTACCGGCATGGCAACTGACAAGCACAAATTAGAATAATAATTTTTATCAGTATTTAAATCTATACTAGTCTATACCAACTTGCAACCAGTACCTCAAAAATAAAACTCTTAACACAAATTGCTGTTGGATTATTATTCATTTACATTATTGTCAGTTTTTATTCAAAAACTGTGTACTTATACAACATGCCATGCCAGTGCCACCACCCACTACCAATAATAACATTACCATTATTACAGAACTAGATAGTAGATTCAATTTCATAGCAGTGAACTAAATGACATAACACATCTATAATTAATACATAGCAATTTTGGCATGTCTGATGGAGTAAAATTAAGTCACACAAACCTCGTTTATTATGTATTTTTTGGCAGCCTCAAGCAGCTTTATCATTTCTTCATCTTCTATCATCATAGTAACTGCCAGCGATGGATTTAGAAGGCATGCTGCTGCTGGTATTGGGTTGAAATTGTCAGCAGCTGGATTCATAATGCAGCTAAACCTGGTCTTCATATCACTCAGCATGGTTGATGTAACTGACTTTGATACCTTGCAAGACTGTAGGTAACACTGCAGCTCGATAATTGCAGGCAGTATATGAGAAAGTGATTGACTGTCTGTTTGAAGTTTATCAGTCTGCACAGCAAACGGCTTCAACAGATCAGACAATTCTTGTAGTCGCATCCATTCGCTAATCAACAGTGTGTCAGTTTTCATCTCACCCAGTAATTCAGTAACACACGTTTTGAGTTCAATAAAGCGAGATATCATATGGTAAGTGCTGTTCCATCTGGTACTGTTATCACTGACAAGCACTTTGCCACATCGTTGTTTAATTTTTTTCCATCCCTTTACTTGACTTTCTAATTTTTCCAACCATGTGTCTAACTTTAGTAAGGAGGCTGTCATAATGGCTGAATGCTTTTTTCACCACAAGCTGAAGCGAGTGAGCTAGACACGCCATTCTAGGATACGGCATATGACTAGATTTGTCTAACTCTTCTAATTCAATTGAGTAAACAAAGTCTGCCGGTACAGGATCAATGTTGACTTCTACTTCTTTATCAGTGTCACTTCCTTCAGCATAACTGGCATCATTGTCCGAATTTGAAAGATATTCTGCCTCTGTACTGATATCATTATCATCACATTCTTGGTCAGCCATTTCTCTTTCATTTAGCAATCTGATGGCTTTGGTCATGTTGGCTCCACTGTCAGTGACAATCATCAACACTTGTTTAGATGTAATGTTCCAGTCCAACAAGCACTGATGTAGAGCTTCAGCCAACATTTCTCCTGTGTGTGGATACTGCAGCTGGACAAGTTGTAGCATTGCGTGTCTAACAACCAACTTCACAGAATAAAAAAAACAAGCAGAAACACCCAAGAAAGATGCAGACAAGTTTGTTTTGGACCATCCATCGAGACAGATTATGACTTTACGAGAAGCAGAAATCAGTTCCTTGAGTTTAACAATTCCTTCATTCCAATGCTCAGTTATCATTCGTTGAAGTGATTTAGATCCTGCATATATTTTGGGTAGAAAAATACTACTTTGAAAACAGCTATCAAAAATTATAAAACTTTCATGTGATTAGTTATGAAAGTCTTTTTAGTTATAGTTATTATTAGTTTTTTTGGCAAGCATTTTAGTTATTATTTAGTTATAGTTAAAAAATTCTTGCTAGTTTTAGTTTTAGTTATAGTTAACTAAAGTCAATCATTCTAGTTATCGTTTTAGTTATAGTTAACTGAACAACACTGGTTCTCATTATATGCATTCCCGACCCCTTTTACAAAGTTCTCTTGTTTACTTTAAAGTAAAGAAAAGAAAACCATATAAATTCTGATGTACTATGGGCTCCAGTTAGGTACTTTTGACTAAGGTCCGTAAACATCTCTAAAAGTCACTTCCTCACTACAGAAAAAAAATTGCCTCTTATCCAATGAATGAAAAAAATAATACTTCCCTTGAAATTGGGGAAAATGACCATAAAATAGAAACAGTTACATGTTTACTTAACGAATATACCAGAGATAACAAGTGTGGATATTAGTGTAGGTTGAAAATGGTGCAAAGATTTTTGTTCAGCGGATTTACCCGATGTTGGGTTAATGTTAACAGGAAGAAAGAAGACTAGGAAGATCACGGCCAGCTTGACCATGACTTTTATCCCCAAAAGCAATAATAGAAAATTTTAGGAATGTGTTGATACTTCTATTAAACAAAGAATTAAGTCTGTAATAATAGTCGCCCACATACTGTTTGGTGGGGGAGGGGGGGAAATGTATTCAACATTATGTTAAACAATTATTTAAAAATAAAAATGAAACCAATGAGTTACAATCCATCAAAAGTACAAAAAGATTGCAACTTATCAGACCAGGCTTGTGACGTGACAAATCTACTTAGCTGGCTCGTCGTAACAGTTCAAGATGGCCGTGGATAGATGAGAAAAACAGAGGCGAGAGAAAAGCAAGAATTAGTAAAGACTCATTATGACCCATTCAAGAGAGTATCATAATTGTGTCGTTTTGTTCAAAAAGTCCTAGAATCCTTTACAAAATGAGGAAGATCAGTGGAGCCTCTACATGGTCATCAGACACAGGTTTTATGTCATTATGACATTCTACTGAATCTACATTTTTTATCTTATTGCATCTATGTGATATAAACAGCTACCAACATATGTCGCCATATGACTTCAACAGTCTTATAAAACAATATTGCTAATTGGATACCTCTTTGTAGTGTCTAGCTGTAAATTAACATTAGGTGACAGCGTTGAAGTCATACCAGAAATTGGGGGAGGGGGGGGGAGAAAATATCCCACCTGTTGGTCAGCACCAGGTGTGTTTGTTTTGATCTCAGAACATGTTCTGGTCAGCAGTATACAGGTACAAATTTCTTTGGTAACACACAGTTATTTATATTATCTATCTATCTATCTATCTATCTATCTATCTATCTATCTATCTATCTATCTATCTATCTATCTATCTATCTATCTATCTATCTATCTATCTATCTATCTATCTATCTATCTATCTATCTATCTATCTATCTATCTATCTATCTATCTATCTATCTATGCATCTATACATCTATCTATCTATACATCTATACATCTATACATCTATCTATACATCTGTCTGTCTGTCCATTAATCTCAAGCATATATCTATTTAAAGCTTACTTCTATCCAATATGTATCTATTAATTCATCTATCGTCTGTCTGTCATACTTCACGTACATAGATCTACGTGTTATTCAACCCTCTTCCTAACAATATTCCTGCGGGTATACACATTCTAACCATTGTACTTTACTAATTGTTATTTCATGAAAGTATAAGTTGATATAATTCTTTATACTTCCTAGATACCTGCTACCTTTTAGCACATTATATATATATATATATATATATATATATATATATATATATATATATATATATATATGGTGGGCCAAAAAAGTGAGAACATCATATAACATACGAATTATTTTAAAATATTATTTAATTAATTGTATTGTTTCATGTAATTTTGTTTGCAAAGTATTTAGCCAATCAGAAATCCTGTTCAGTGTGTCATCCCTGCTTATCAACAATTTTTTCTAAGCGTACAGCTAAACAAACTTTGATATAATTATATTACCGTCTACGCAATGTTCTCATTTTTTTTGGCCCACTCTGTATATATATATATATATATATATATATATATATATATATATATATATATATATATATATATATACTGCCTGTCCCTTAGTATGCTCATGCCCATCAGTCCATCAAATAACTACACTCCAATAAGTACTCACTACGTACCATTTCTTTCTTCCTTACTGTTCTCTCCTTGCCCCCCCAGTCAACCATATACCACCCCATTCCTTTCAGCCCCATCTCCCCCCCCCCCAATGTATCCACATTCATTGATCTCTTACCATGATTGAACCTCTAACCCCCCCCCAATCTATCCACATTCATTGATCTCTTACCATGATTGAACCTCTAACCCCCCCCCCCCCAATCTATCCACATTCATTGATCTCTTACCATGATTGAACCTCTAACCCCCCCCCAATCTATCCACATTCATTGATCTCTTACCATGATTGAACCTCTAAACCCCCCCCCAATCTATCCACATTCATTGATCTCTTACCATGATTGAACCTCTAACCACCCTTAATCTATCCACATTCATTGATCTCTTACCATGATTGAACCTCTAACCCCCCAATCTATCCACATTCATTGATCTCTTACCATGATTGAACCTCTAACCCCCCAATCTATCCACATTCATTGATCTCTTACCATGATTGAACCTCTAACCCCCCCCAATCTATCCACATTCATTGATCTCTTACCATGATTGAACCTCTAACCCCCCCAATCTATCCACATTCATTGATCTCTTACCATGATTGAACCTCTAAACCCCCCCCCCAATCTATCCACATTCATTGATCTCTTACCATGATTGAACCTCTAACCCCCCCAATCTATCCACATTCATTGATCTCTTACCATGATTGAACCTCTAACCCCCCCCAATCTATCCCATTCATTGATCTCTTACCATGATTGAACCTCTAACCCCCCCAATCTATCCACATTCATTGATCTCTTACCATGATTGAACCTCTAACCCCCCAATCTATCCACATTCATAAGATCTCTTACCATGATTGAACCTCTAACCCCCCCCCAATCTATCCACATTCATTGATCTCTTACCATGATTGAACCTCTAACCCCCCAATCTATCCACATTCATTGATCTCTTACCATGATTGAACCTCTAACCCCCCAATCTATCCACATTCATTGATCTCTTACCATGATTGAACCTCTAACCCCCCCCCCAATCTATCCACATTCATTGATCTCTTACCATGATTGAACCTCTAACCCCCCCCCCAATCTATCCACATTCATTGATCTCTTACCATGATTGAACCTCTAACCCCCCCCCAATCTATCCACATTCATTGATCTCTTACCATGATTGAACCTCTAACCCCCCCCAATCTATCCACATTCATTGATCTCTTACCATGATTGAACCTCTAACCCCCCCCCAATCTATCCACATTCATTGATCTCTTACCATGATTGAACCTCTAACCCCCCCCCAATCTATCCACATTCATTGATCTCTTACCATGATTGAACCTCTAACCCCCCCCCCCCAATCTATCCACATTCATTGATCTCTTACCATGATTGAACCTCTAACCCCCCCCAATCTATCCACATTCATTGATCTCTTACCATGATTGAACCTCTAACCCCCCCCAATCTATCCACATTCATTGATCTCTTACCATGATTGAACCTCTAACCCCCCCCCCAATCTATCCACATTCATTGATCTCTTACCATGATTGAACCTCTAACCCCCCCCAATCTATCCACATTCATTGATCTCTTACCATGATTGAACCTCTAACCCCCCCCCAATCTATCCACATTCATTGATCTCTTACCATGATTGAACCTCTAACCCCCCCCCCAATCTATCCACATTCATTGATCTCTTACCATTATTGAACCTCTAACCCCCCCCCACCTCCACCCCTGCCCCCCAGTCACTCCCCAGTCTCCAGCACGTAATCATTTCAATTGACCTCAGAACGATCTATCAGTGTTGAGTGAGTCTTGACGTTTTAGGTAGAGTAGAGAAATCAAATGTATGTAGAGAAGTGATAAGAGTCAAAGAAAGCATGTGTGTGTGTGAGTGTGTTAGTGTGAGTGTGTGTGTGAGTGTGTATGTGAGTGCGTGTGAGTGTGTGTGTGTGAGTAGGTGAGGTAAGTTGAAAGAAAGTAAAAGTAAAAAGATACATTAACAAAAGCCATAGAATAATTATATTGGCATTTGTTTGTTCTTTTAAGTAATTTACTAGTCATTTCATATAATTGTCAACACAAGATAATACCACTGGTCACACGAGATAATTCAATTGGCCAAGCAAAATAATACAATTGGCTACACAAGATAATACCTCTGGCTTCACAAGACAATACCACTGGTGACATGGCATATCACCACTGGTCACACGAGATAATACCACTGGCCACACGAGATAATACCACTGGCCACACGAGATAATACCACTGGCCACACGAGATAATACCACTGGCTACACAATATAATACCACTGGTCACACGAGATAATTCAATTGGCCAAGCAAAATAATACAATTGGCTACACAAGATAATACCACTGGCCACACTAGATAATACCACTGGCTACCAAATTATGGCTTGTTTTATAAATTTTCAAAAACAACATCAAAAGAAATACTTTAACCACAAAATCCATTCATACGCCGAGGTTATAGAAACAGATGTATTCAACACTTCTTCTCCACCCGATGGCCAGTTAGGGCTAAGGGAACTTTATCTAATTATTCTACTGATCAGAAATAGATATAGATAATTATGCTTATATATTTTTTGTATATTTAAAAAGAAAATTAAGAAAACATATTTTCGTTAAAATATCGGTTTAAATTGGTTAACATTTCATTTAGTTTAATGTTTATGTTTAATTAAAAATGTTTATTTAATCTTTACATTAAACCAAACAACAATAAATATTGTTTTATTAAATATTGAAACATAATGTGTCAAGCCACTCAAGTATAGTTTTGTTTTATTAACATTAAGAACTACAGTCTATACCAGGCGTCGGCAACCTTTTGAGACGGAAGTGCAAGAAGTTAAAATTTACGATTTTCTCAGTTTTTTAAAGAGCCACTAAAAGTTTTGTTTCAATATCATGATATTTGATTAGGATTAGGTATATAAAATAATATAATTATTATTATTTGCGCATGGAACTGGAAGGCATTGGAAGAGCCGCAACTTGACATCGAAACTCCGCATGCGGCTCGCGAGCCGTAGGTTGCCGACCCCTGGTCTATACCACTTAAAAATTGCGATACCTGAACCATCACAAGACCAACGTTCTACAGTAATAAATAAGTTAATTTAACGCGAAAAGAAATAAAAAAAATATCACCATGATCGCATTATTGATGTTATTATTGAATGAACCTGTTTTAACCATAGATCAACGAAGAGATACACTATAACAGCCGTAAGAGATATACTATAACAGCTGTAAGAGGTACACTATAACAGCTGTAAGAGGTACACTATAACAGCTGTAAGAGATATACTATAACAGTTGTAAGAGGTACACTATAACAGCTGTAAGAGGTACACTATAACATCTGTAAGAGGTACACTATAACAGCTGTAAGAGGTACACTATAACAGCTGTAAGAGGTACACTATAACAGCTGTAAGAGGTACACTATAACATCTGTAAGAGGTACACGATAACAGCTGTAAGTCTTGGCGTTTCTCATGATTAATTTGCAGCAAAATAAAAGTCAACTTTTCAAGAGTGTAAACATAATATTTTTTTTTTTAAAGTTTGTACAGATTGTATTATAGACCTTAATTTGATATCTCATTAGCTGGTAATGTGATAAATGAATAAACAATTTTTTTTAATCAAATGTCCTGTTTCAACTGGGTAACTGCCATGAATATTGTTATATCCACTTAATAAACAATTACAAACAATTGGATTGGTTTTGTTATTAACATGTTTTTGAATTAGTCTTCAATAGGGTATTAGGATGAAACAATTTTCAATAGTTCGATGTTAGATTCATGGAATGTTTTATTTAATGATTACAAATGGAACGCTATAAATGTTTACTTATAGGAAGTCATAAACGCTTACTTATTAAATGTTATGAATGCTTAGATATTGATTTTTTCAATATATGATTACATATGCAACGCTACTTTTGCTCAAATTTTATGTTGTGTAAATCTTTGCAAGTTGGATGCTGCAAATGCTTACCTATTAAAAAGTTATTGATTCTTACATATTCATAGTTATGAAGGATTGATTACATGTGAAACACTATAAATGCTTACATATGGCAAGGTTTAAGTGTTTTTAAGTTGAATGCAATAAATGCTTACTTGGATGCTATACATGCTTACTTATTGGAGCTATAATTTACTAATTTACTGAGTACTTAATTTAAATACTTACCGGAGTAGTCGTCTATGGTCAAGCCTCGGTCAGCCAACAGAATGACCAGGAAAATGACCGAAATGTAGAAAAAGTTGATATCCATTTCCTCACCTCCTCTCTACTGTAGCGTCTCGTTATACTCCATGGACAATGGTCAGTAAGAACTTGCCGCCGAGGAGCTTGGACACTGCTGACCAGTGTCCGTGAGTCACATGACGTGAGTCCGGACACACACCCCCCACCGCTGGAAGAAATCCTGATGATTGAATATTGTGGTGGGTGGTAGGTTGACCAGGTTCAAAGGTCAGATAGATGTATGGAGTCTTTTATGACTGCTGACCTGAAAGACAGAAATCAATAAGACAAAACGTCTAATAGCTGAATCGTAAGTAAACAAATGTAAACATGAGCGTGCTAATAGCCAACACATGAAATAGTAATCTAATTGTAATATGCCTCATAAAGCAAACTTGCATGCGTATACAGATAAGTTTTTTGCCTCGACATAAAACATACATTTTGCATTAATCACCAATACAAACATATAATTTAGTCATTTAGTCTGGCATAAAAACTTAATTCTATAATTATTTATCTCCTATTTTATATGTACATAAACATTTGGCAAAAAACAACGTACATCTAAAATGTATCACACATTTGATATCTTTGACATTAAAACGAACATCCTTAAATACATAATCGTCTAACCCAACCTGTGTGTCTGTCTTTCTCATGTAATTTTCATTTCGTGCGGTGAATGCGTTGTAACCGTGTGTCTCCCTCACTGGTAGTTTTCATATCGTATTGTGTTCATGGCAATAAAAGCCAAATGTTATTTTCTATCACAGTATTTCATACATTTCTTTATTATTTCTGTTCATATCGTATTCTGTTCATGGGAATTTGTAAAAAGACCACATGTTATTTTCTATTGCAGTATTTCGTACATTTCTTTGTTATCCCTTCTGTTGGATTTCATTCAGCCAGCTTCAGCAGGCCTTTCCACTAGTTTAGCATAATTAACATATATATTTGGGACTTAATATTTATCAAACAAAATGTACATGTGGTATAAACAACCGGCATATATTTATAAAACACCAACTCGACACCAAGGTTACAAAATGTATAGGGCCCTATGTATGCATCAATGTGAACATTATTTTTTTTTAGAAACAGAATGAGGAACTAGGCAGAAACCCCACCCCCACACAGACACACAATTTTAAAGGTAAGTCGGTGTCAGTGTTGATCGACTATTCTACCGAATTACAAAACGATAATGATTCATTTATACGAGCAGATCATGATGAAATATTATACACATAAAATTAAACAGTGCTTATGAATAGTCCAGACTATCTGACCGCTTACAGCCCCCACACCCCCCACACACTCACCTTCCAGTACTAAGTCCTGTCGTAAAAGCTGTTAAATGTGCCTTTGGCCAAGGGTTCTCACGTTAACGTAATTAAGTCTGTACATAATACCCTCCGAGTTAGTAACAACGGCCCCCTGTATAAAACAAATTTAATCATTCGGGTAAAATATATATATATATATATTTAATGATCTCATTCAACTTTTAGCTATGTGTGTCTATCTGGCACAAATATAGATACTCTTTATCTCTGTTCATGTAATGCGCCACCACCACCAACACCACCACCACCACCACCACCACCATCACCAACAACAACAACAACAACACAAACTCTAATCCCAACTCTTTATGTACTTAACGCTCTATGCAAATGAGGTTTCAAACGGAATCATTTTATTGATACAATCCAGTCACTACAGACAGTCTACATATGTCCACGGGGAAACCGTCTGCAATCTTTTAAGTGCCGAGTTCATCTTTTTGTTTTAACGCTTTATGCCTGCTATGAGGGCTAGGCAAGGAAGTCTAAACAGCACGTCAACAGGCAACGAAACCTCGGACACTAAAGTCTATTATACAAGTTCGTTTATTCCTTAATACATGTGATGTACAATACATGTGATGTATAAAATACATGCGATGTATAATACATGTGATGTATAATACAGGTCTGGAAACTATACTAACAGGTAAACTCAAATCCTCAAGTAATATTCCAGACATACGAGTACTCGTGACAAGAAGATTAGATCGACTGTATTTACTTTCAGATACCTGCTGGTGGAAGACTATATCAATAGACAGGATAAGTTATTTCCCCCCGAGGTGAACCAGTATGGTTGAGAAATAAATGTCACTATGACATCTGTGAGTTATGAAATGTCAACTCATCGGGGGGTGGTTGGGAGGGGGTGTCTTATTATATAAACTCAGGCATCTTAAGAAAATATAGGGAAGGGTGTAAAGTGGGTCATGACTTAGTAGAGGAGACATTGAATCAGAACAATAGCTGTGGGCAGACGTCAATTGAAAACATTATCTGTAGGCAGACGTCAATTAAAACATCTGTAGGCAGACGTCAATAAAAACATCTGTAGGCAGACGTCGATTAAAAACATAATCTGTAGGCAGACGTCAATTAAAACATCTGTAGGCAGACGTCAATAAAAACATCTGTAGGCAGACGTCGATTAAAAACATAATCTGTAGGCAGACGTCAATTAAAACATCTGTAGGCAGACGTCAATAAAAACATCTGTAGGCAGACGTCGATTAAAAACATAATCTGTAGGCAGACGTCAATTAAAACATCTGTAGGCAGACGTCAATTAAAACATCTGTAGGCAGACGTCGATTAAAAACATAATCTTTAGGCAGATGTCAATTAAAACATCTGTAGGCAGACGTCAATTAAAACATCTGTAGGCAGACGTCAATTAAAAATATCTGAAGTCTTGCGTTAATCAAAACCTATATGTAGTTAAACATATACATCAGTTAAAATATACAGACGTTAACAGACGTCAACCATAATCATATCTTTAAGGCAGATTTGAAAAAAGGGTCTTGTGTTTTTTTTTTAAATTGACAATATTTACCCCCCCCCCCAACCCCATTTGTTTACGCTCCTTGCCTTGGCCCTTTTGGATGTATTTGAAAAGGTTCAATCAACAAGTTCTGAGACTAATTCAATATATATATATATATAAACTCTTTAGCATGCAAACGTAAAAAGTATTCACAAAAACTCACGTATTCAACGAATTATTAAACACATTATCAAGACCATGCTACACACAGATCAGCACACATGAAATGTTTCCAACTGTAACAAACATATTTATATACAACACGGTTTAATCCAAAATACTTTGGTCATCTTAAAACTATCCCAGGTTAAAACTACTAAGTGAGAACTCAGATTTTAAGGTGGCTTGTTTACCTGTTTGATAAAAAAAAAAGTTATGATTTTTCGTTATAATTCCGCAGTACGTGGAATTAAAAAATTAGGACAGCTATGTTGTTACGACTAGGAATACCAACTGCTAAATCTCTCACCCTGAACTAAAGTGTTGTATTATTTGTTGTGTACTTTGGGCAATGAAGCGTGAAACCGCTATGATCGGCGAGGGTCTGAGCTGGTTGAATTATCGGAAAGGATTTGAGAATCGATGAGGGGAGGGGTAGAACAGTTGATTATATCGCTACAGGCCATTCAGTTCGATTTGCACTTGACTGGAATCTCAGCGCATGCTACCTCTTTCTAGATTACGTTTTAAGCATACATGTATTGTAAAAAGATCATTTGATATCTATCTGGCCGTGACCTTTTCAACAGTTGTTGTAAGCAGTGTCTGTCTTTTTGTCTCTCTCTCTCTCTCTCTCTCTCTCTCTCTCTCTCTCTCACACACACACACACACACACACACACACACACACACAAACACACACATATACACACACACACAGTCCATGCAAACACACTAACACACGCCTTTTTATATTCATACACACATACATACATACATATGAATAATTCAAGCTAAATCACACACACACATACACAGTGGCTAAACTAAGCAAGGGCAGTTACTCCCCGAGTGCTGCACCTAATTTTCCACCATCTAGGAGGGCGGTATCTGCTGAGACTTAGTACATTTTAGCACGAGAAATGGGGGCGGCAATTTCAGAGTATACGCCTCTAGGGGCAACAAACTCTAATTACACCACTGCACATTACACAGTATAATAATAATAATTCGAAATAGCATCAGGGTTCTTTTATAATTGATTGTCTACACCAGGGGGTTGGCTAACTTTTTGAGTCGCGGGCCACACCGGGTTCGTTGATTTGATCGGCGGGCCGGACCAAGAGAGTAGAAAAATGGAGTGTTGAGATGAACTTGTGTACATTATAGGTAAATGTCATGACGTACAAAGATTAACACTGATACAAGTTGTATAGCATTTTTTGTTCAGAATTTGTCACCCCCCCCCCCATAGATCACACACTCACACACACAGACACTCCAACACACACGCACACACGCACTGACACACACACAGACACTCCAACACACACGCACACACGCACTGACACACACACAGACACTCAAACACACACATTCAAATTCACACACACACACAGACACTCAAACACACACGCACACACACATTCACACACACACACTCACACACACACGCACGCACGCACGCACATTCACTCACACACACATTCACATACACACATTCACACACTCGCACACACACACATATATGCACACACTCGCACACACACATGCACACGCACATTCACATACACACACTTACACACTCACACACATTCACACACTCGCGCACAACCGCACATTCACGTACGCACACTCACACATACACATACTCTCTCTCTCTCTCTCTCTCTCTCACACACACACATACACTCACTCACACACAATTTAAACTATGGGAAGAGTCAGCGACGAGTCAGCGAAATATCACCGCTTACATCGACCGATTCATCTTGTGAGACACGCTTGAGCAGATAATAAGATCATCGTCACAGTCAACAAACCCGATGACCACTAAAGACATACCCCCCACCCCACACACCCCTTCGCCCCCCCACCCCCCGTAAGTTGTGGTGCTTGAGAAATCAATGTTGCGAGAAATTTTTTGTCGGAGCTTTAGGGGAAAAAAAATCGACAAATCGGATTATTCTCTTTTACAAACTGTTTTAAACGAGCTGATGGGCGTGTCCTGTAAATAAATCCAAATCACCGAGGACAGAGTGTTGATGAGATAATCATTATACACGTGACCAGCACTGCGTCATCGGTTACTGCAATGAGGGAATGGGAAAACTAAAGTCAGGAGATTTGAGTGGTCCAGTAAGATATCAACGTGAAAGGTGTTGCAGTATATCTCGAGTTCGAGACTATGACATCTCCTGACTAAGAAAGTGTCATTTATGAGACATCGGTCGCCCTTGGAATCTCGCTGACCGTCTGTTTACTTATTTTATTTACTTTCTGAATGCCCATAATAGAATTTAGACTGTTCGTAGCTTTAAGAAGTGAATAAAAGCTGTTTTTTTTCTAAAATCAGAATTTTCACATGACTACGTACGTAATGGCGTGATTATTAAGAAACTATTATTTCATTTTTCTGCACTTTGTTTTTTGTCGTAAATGTTTTTATATCTAAGGATCTGTACAACAGTGCCAGTTGATTGTGTTGAACTTCTGTTGACCTTTAACTGTTACATTGAACTCGTCAGATTTTAGGTCTCCGTTTGAATTACTTTTAATCAAATTGGACCTCCCACCCCGGTTTGATCTTACTTTCATGTCTCGGTCACGTATACTTTCAAAAAAGGTTCAGTTTCTCTTCTGGTTTCTTAGCATAAAATATGTTTTACTGTTACTTTCTGCCATGAACACTTTCACATTAGTTATGTATACAAATCTATATAGGATTATCCCCCTCCCCACAGTGCCGGCCATACGAGCAGCGGGGCCCAATTTAACGGATGCTTGCGAGGCACCTCTTCTAATCTTTTTTTTTTTTTTTACAATAACAACTATTACTTTTAATGCTAAATGTAAATTGCGGGGCCCCTGCTAGGCGCGGGGCCCAATTTGGAGCAATCGGTCCAATCGGCCTTAGGTCGGCCCAGCCACTCCCCCCCCCCAATGTACTCAAAATGTATACCAATCTATTTAGGTTTTAATCCCTCGCACCTCACTTCTGATGCTTGTTTTACTTAAATAATTTTTTTTCCCTTCATCTATTCAATCAGACGCCATTTTTTTTTTCAATTTAAATCTTTGTTCCCAAGGTCAACAAAAGGGAAATTACTCGGGCTGACGAGTGTTACTTCTGGAAATGAAATATAAACATTTTTCTTCGAAACAAATGTTTTTCGTCTGCCAATGACGTCATCTGTGTAAAAAAAAAGAAATAATCGGAAGTATTAAAAATCTCCTGCATACATCTTCTCACACACTTAACGTAAATACAATTTGTAGTTTGGCTTGATTAAAAAATAACATAACTGTATTTTGTGATTCCCCCCCCCCCATGTGCGAGATTGATTAAGAATGATGCTATAGACCATGAAGCCTTTGAGATCCGTCTGCCGAAACATATTTAACACGATCCCTCCCCCCCCCCTCCCCCCGAACTCCTAAACCGCCCGCATGTCTTTGCAAATTATTTCACCAATGTATTGTTTCGAAAATGAACATTACGCTACTAGACAAGCCTCTTGCTTTAAATGTGTATATTTAGTTTCTGGCACGAGTCGTCGAATTCGTTTATGATTTGTGGTGCAGTCGCAATGCCTTTACTCTAATCCATCTTTGAAGAATCCAATGCTATAAGTTGCCTTTTTTTTTTTTTAAAAAAAAAGTATATTTTTAGAAATTTCAAATCTGTCTTGAACATTCTAGAAAGTAAGATGGGGTTCATAAAACGCGCTAAGGTAAATTTAAAACTTTTCAAATATTCAAATCTGTACATGAAATCTGCTTGCAGTTTAAATTTTTTTTCTTCAACGTTTCTTCTTTGATGTTTTCATTTATAGCAGTAAAAAAAAGTGTTTAACTATACATCTTCTCCCTCATATCGTACACAAGCTTCAAACCAAAGAACGCTTGGTGAAAAAAAAATCAATCAATAACTAATTTCCTTTCCTTGTAAATCTTAGTTTTTTTTAAAGTGTTTTAGAATAACTGTAGAGAAAACCAGGCATCATATTGAAAAACTAATTCTAAGTGGATATTCCGTAGTTGTTTTTTTTTTATTTTATAAGTTTTAGGATATCATAAGACAGGTGGAATTTTATTGTCATTTACATAAGACAGGTGGAATTTTATTGTCATTTACATAAGACAGGTGGAATTTTATTGTCATTTACATAAGACAGGTGGAATTTTATTTTCATTTACATAAGACAGGTGGAATTTTATTTTCATTTACATAAGACAGGTGGAATTTTATTGTCACTCACATAAGACAGGTGGAATTTTATTGTCATTCACATAAGACAGGTGGAATTTTATTTTCATTTACATCAGACAGGTGGAATTATATTGCCATTTACATAAGACAGATGGAATTTTGTCATTTACATAAGACAGGTGGAATTTTATTTTCATTTACATAAGACAGGTGGAATTTTATTGTCATTTACATAAAACAGGTGGAATTATATTGCCATTTACATAAGACAGATGGAATTTTATTGTCATTTACATAAGACAGGTGGAATTTTATTGTCATTTACATAAGACAGGTGGAATTTTATTTTCATTTACATAAGACAGGTGAAATTTTTGGAATTTTCCGTCATTCACAGAAGACAGGTGGAATTTTATTGTCATTTACATAAGACAGGTGGAATTTTATTGTCATTTACATAAGACAGGTGGAATTTTATTTTCATTCACATAAGACAGGTGTAATTTTATTGTCATTCACATAAGACAGGTGGGATTTTATTGTCATTCACATAAGACAGGTGGAATTCTATTGTCATTTACACAAGACAGGTGGAATTCTATTGTCATTCACATAAGATAGGTGAAATTTTATTGACATTTACATAAGACAGGTGGAATTTTTTTGTCATTTTTTTTTTCAATCGGAGCTTGGCTTCCTCGTCAGTAGCAACACTCACAAATTGATAAAAAAAGAAGGAAGTTGTTATCTGATCATTTCTTTATTAAGTGGATATCTAGCATCGATACCACGTGTTGCCCCCCCCCCCCCCCCCCAGGACCACTCATTTCAGCATTTCTCCCTGCACACTTAACTTCTGCAGATACACAGGGGACAAAAATTGGTTAACAGTAGACCGATCGAGAGATAACTGATGTACATTTTGAACATATCATACAACTTTAACTTTTCCCCATAATGTTTCTTCCTGCACGAACACAACGACGCCCAGTTTTATGGCGTTACACAGGAAGTCTTGAAACAAAGATTAATAAAAGACGTAAACCATCATCACAGGACGTACATGTAATTGTCGATTGGAATCAAACACAAGACACAAGAGACCTTGCTAAGAAAACCAGCGTGTAAATCGTTGCTCATAGAAGCAGCAAGAACAAGAATGAACACCAAACTAGAAAAAAAAAAGGGCGGGAAAAAATGATAATTTCAAACAGAGAGAAGGGGAAACTTCTGAACGACTTTAAATGGAGATTATGTACCGGAAATGGTTTTATTTTTTTTTCTCCCGCCATCCTTACCTGTAGCACGTGATCAATCTCCATGAAATTAAAAGAACATCTTTAAAAAAAAAAATGTGATGGGAATAACAGACAAGTTACCTGGACAGAAGTCAAACAATACTCCGACACCTACAGGGAAATGTTCGGGCGTAAGATTGAACTATTTCCAGTTTAGTTAAACATTGAATCGCCACAGTTTTGTAAAATATTTCCGGTTAAATAAACATTAAATGGCTACAGTTTTGTAAACTTTAGTCATCATTATCTGTCTGGCATTTTTATGATGGAGTTGACTCTGTGTAGACCCGAGGTTCTCAACCGGTGGTGCGCGTGCCACAAGGGTGTTACAGGAAAAGTTTTACAGGGGTACGCAGTGACATATAATTTTCGTTATAAACCCCCCCCCCCCCAGAGTTTGAAGAAGGTCGCCAGTTTGCTGCTTGTGAGGGGGTACTCACGGGCATACTTTCGTACGCTTTGGGGTACAATCACGAAAAAAAAAAAGGTTGAAGACCGCTGGTGTAGAGGAGAGCTTGTGATGTCACTCGGTGTGACGTGTAATCTGGTCTGTATCTCTGTCCAAGTCATTCAAGCTTAGATTATGTTATTTATTTTGTTAGTTCATACTACCCCTGGCCGTTGCAGCCTTGACTATAAAAAATTGAGAATTGGAAAGGTCGATGATCGATTGGATAAATTAAGGACACGTTCTCTCTCTAATTTTATAACAAAAGACAAAACCAACTTGGGATGACATGTTCTATTTAACAACCCAACATCCTCCACATATAACGGGTTGTAACAAACGTCTGACTCAGCCCAGTTACCCTCATGTGTTATATGCAGTGCTCGATTTAAGAAAAAACCAGTCCCGGGGATTAAAAAAAAAAAAAAATCTGCAGAGCCGGGGATAAATGTCTATGGTTTCATCCCCGGCTGGGATATATTAGTTAAAGCAGAGCCAGAGGTGACAGTTCTCAGTGCCGGGGATATCCCCGGCGTCCCCGGCTGTAAATCGAACCCTGGTTATATGATATGTGAACGACCCACCTGAGCTACTATAACACTATTAGATACATTTCAGTTCAAGTCTAATAAGGTATTATGTACATTCGCCCCCCCACCACAATCACTTGCATATATTTTATTGATCTTATTTCACTAACAAACTGTTGTTGTTATGTTCAATCATGTAGTCTTATTGTCCAATTATTTTTAAAACAGTTTTTTTTTTAAAATCACGGTAATAATTTGGTGCTATTGACATGAAATGTCGGTCACAGTGGTCATTTGATGGTCAATCGAGCGGTCGAGGTCATGTCCAAATGAACCGTCACTTTGATGACCGCTAACATTTAAGCTCACACATAAAAATATCAAAAGAAGTTACGTCCAACTGTACATTATGATGTCCATCCCCCCCCACCTACAGGTTCTTGTAAGGATGAGAAGTTTACCTCGAGTATCCAATAACCACTGCGGGTCAGTACCCTTATCTCACCCCCCCCCCCACCCTATACAGCGGATAGTGCAATAAACATCGAGGCACCACGGGGGTCCATGGAGAAAACTTAGACCATGTCATGAACAATTCCCATGATTCTCTCCGAAGATCGAACCATGAACCCCCCCCCCCAGTTCGACAGTCCAACGCTTTTCCATCTGTCTCCAACACATAACCGTATATCAACGAACAAGTTGTTCTGTGTTGCCTCCATTGAAAACTATTACATCTTATAATGAATACAGTCAAGTTGTGATATAGAATATATAGTAGCATCCTGTAATAAATAAAGTCAAGTTGTGATATAGAATATATAGTAGCATCCTGTATTGAATACAGTCAAGTTGTGATATAGAATATATAGTAGCATCCTGTATTGAATACAGTCAAGTTGTGATATAGAATATATAGTAGCATCCTGTATTATATACAGTCAAGTTGTGATATAGAATATATGGTAGCATCTTGTAATGAATACAGTCAAGTTGTGATATAGAATATATAGTTGCATCTTGTAATGAATACAGTCAAGTTGTGATGGAGTTGAATTTAAATATTATCTATATTTTAAAGACGTATTTCATAATGAAATCTAATGAAATGAATGACAAATTTCTTTCAATGAAAATCTGATCAGGTAAAAATTAAAGGCATAACCGTCTTTTAATTAATAAAAATTAAATTATTATTTTCGATTTGTTTTCATTAGAGTTAATTTTTTAAGATTAACCAATTAAGAATATTGTTTTAATGAGCTGATGAATTTCTAATTGTTCAAAAAGAAGAATGTTTTCGTTAATTGGTTTAAAAAAATTCCAAAAATCGTTTTCTTTGAGAGTTTCTTTATTTTAAATCCGAAACTAAAATAAATCACTAATATCTGAGCACTTCCTGTCTGTCGATCGGTCGAGAATAGCTCTGAAAACAATTAAACTGGCAGACATTCCAGAAACTTTGAAAAAAAACAACTTATATAGAGCCAATAAAACATTTTTTTGTGAAATAAAACTTTCATAACTGATGTATTGGTTTCACTGCTGTAAAACTAACAAGTAATTTTGAGATTATTGTAAACCTAATTTTTTCTGAAAAAAACAACCTTTTCTTTTTACAACTTTCCGATTTAAACTGAATGAAGTTTTTGACATGCGTTTTGACAACATACTCAAAAATACTGCACCCTTACACTCCATGTCTTACTAAGCAGGACAAATTTAACTTGACGTAAAATTGTTAACTTCTCTTTGAGTTCGACGTCAGAACCGAAACTAACTTCAAGAAATTAAACATGACGTGGTGTAGGTACTCGACTGTCGACCTGAGGGTCCTGGGTTCGATCCTTGGTGAGAACCATGGAAATTTTTCCAGGTAAATGTGTTTCAAAGTCGTCCCACAAGTCCACCCAGCTTTAAATGGGCACCTGACTCTAATTTGGGGAGGTTATAGAAACATATGAATTCTACTCTTCATCTGCCCCGATGGCCCGTTATGTTGGTTAATCTATATAATATTTTTTAGTATGTATTATTGCCATTTTCTCTTTTTACGAAAATTTTTACGTAAAATAAAAAAAAAATTAGTAAATTGATTAACTGCCGTACTTTAAAGACGTGACCATAATGATTAGTATAGTGATTTATCATTTCAGGTGTGATAGATTACAAAAACTTCTACACTTGTTTGACCCATTTATATACGAAACAATAAACGAAAACGGATGAATAATTTGTGTGCAATAAAGGGGCGTGGTTGTGTTAACCTCTGACCTCTGAATAGAGCAAGCTTTTAATATTAACACTTTAAAAAACAATTTCTTTATTTTTTTTTTTTACAAAAGATATTTGATCCAATTCTACTTCTAGTGCCAATGTCACTTAGTCCTTTTGTTCGATGATGTAACAAATACATTTATAAACAAACTCAAATGTGCAAGCTAGCATAAACCCAGAAGAAACAAACCAAAAAAAAATCATGATCAAAACATCAACAAACAGTAAAACAATACAAAATATCACAACTTTACACACAGGTACAAAAGAGAAACTTCTTTAAGATAGCTTTTTTTTCGGCTTCTACATATTCACTTACAATTATATTTCAACAATTGATAAAACATTCATTTGTTGTAATATGAACATGTCTAATGAATAAAATGTGATAAAAAGAAAACCCACAAGTGAACTTTTTTTGTTGAGCTGTAAGAATATTGTGATGAAGTGACAATGTATTGTGCTGAGATGTAAGAATATTGTGATGAAGTGACAATGTAATGTATTGTGCTGAGATGTAAGAATATTGTGATGAAGTGACAATGTAATGTATTGTGCTGAGATGTAAGAATATTGTGATGAAGTGACAATGTAATGTATTGCGCTGAGATGTAAGAATATTGTGATGAAGTGACAATGTAATGTATTGTGCTGAGATGTAAGAATATTGTGATGAAGTGACAATGTAACGTATTGCGCTGAGATGTAAGAATATTGTGATGAAGTGACAATGTAATGTATTGTGCTGAGATGTAAGAATATTGTGATGAAGTGACAATGTAATGTATTGTGCTGAGATGTAAGAATATTGTGATGAAGTGACAATGTAATGTATTGTGCTGAGATGTAAGAATATTGTGATGAAGTGACAATGTAATGTATTGTGCTGAGATGTAAGAATATTGTGATGAAGTGACAATGTAATGTATTGTGCTGAGATGTAAAGATCTGGCGGACATGACAACTGGAGGGGTGGGGGGGGGGAGGGCGTGGGAATCAATGAATCTAACCTTCAAAAACGAAAAATATTAAACAGAATGCAAAAATCACTAGAGAAAAAGTCTTTCAACTTTGTTTTGAAAATCCGCTATTTTGATTCTGTATGACCTTCTCAGTTTGTTTGTCATGAAAACATTAATAAAAATAAACAGGTGTATCAGAGACAACATCGCCTCAAACTGCAATAAAATAGAACTACATTAAAACTACGCTGCAACAAAAAAAAGGCCTCGATAGGAATAGACTGCAACAGAATAAATGTGAAAACAGAACTAAACTGCAACTGAATAAATGTGAAAATAGAACTAAACTGCAACAGAATAAATGTGAAAATAGAACTAAACTGCAACTGAATAAATGTGAAAATAGAACTAAACTGCAACAGAATAAATGTGAAAATAGAACTTAACTGCAACTTAATGAATGTGAAAATAGAACTAAACTGCAACAGAATAAATGTGAAAATAGAACTAAACTGCAACAGAATAAATGTGAAAATAGAACTAAACTGCAACAGAATAAATGTGAAAATAGAACTTAACTGCAACTGAATAAATGTGAAAATAGAACTAAACTACAACATAATAAAAGTGCGATAGAAGAAACCCAAACATAGCAAAACAGTATTAAGGTAAAATCTTAAATAGAACTAAAACATAATAGAACGAAAACTTCATGGCACAAAACCACATAGAACTAAACCAAAAAGAACAAAATCAAATAGAACCAAACCACATAGAACAAAACCAAATAGAACAAAATCAATTAGAAAAAAAACGAAAAATAAAAAAACCAAAAAGAACAAAACTACAAAGAACTAAACCAAATAGAACTAAACCTTAATAGGGCCAATCTTTCATCGGACTATTATAAAAGTGGAAGTTGTTCACTTTTTTGAGTTTAGTCTCGGACATTGTTTCCTGCATAGTCCTTACTAGACCCTCAACCAGGCTGTTTAGGCCTACTTAGTCCTTACTAGAACCTCAAACAGGCTGTTTACTTAGTCCTTACTAGACCCTTAAACAGGCTGTTTACTTAGTCCTTACTAGACCCTCAAACAGGCTGTTTACTTAGTCCTTACTAAACCCTCAAACAGGTTGTTTACTTAGTCCTTACTAGACCCTTAAACAGGCTGTTTACTTAGTCCTTACTAGACCCTAAAACAGGCTGTTTATTTAGTCCTTTCTAGACCCTCAAACAGGCTGTTTACTGACTTATAAAGAAAAAAATGTAATTTAAAAAAAAAAATCCAAATAGAAAACAGTTATTACTAGAATGAAATTTTACATCAGAAGTATCAAAATCAAAATTCAGCGGATAAGGACACGCGATGTGAACAAAGGGATTACTGTTTACTGACCGCCAGACGACGGTCACTTGTTTCTGTCCAAGCCGACTGACCACCACCTCACGCAGACGCACACACCATAATCACCTAATCACCGTTAACTCTCCCCCCCCTATTTCTCTTCAAACTTACTGGCCGCTGGCCGCTTTCCAGAGTAAAGGATTACTAGGGGAAGACAACTACTATTGATACTCCCCCCCCCGTGCCCACCATCGATTTCTTCCCTTCGGCCACATGCCCCGCCCATCTTTACCCAGTATGTGTCTTCTCTATTGGCACTAAAAAAAAATAACCTTGACATTGACCGAGTGAATAAAGGAAACGAGAGCGATTTGGGGGTGGGGGTGTGGGGGGCGAGTTGAGGGAGCGGAGTAGGGTAGTTTTATGACGAAGAAGAGCAATGACGTGATGAAGATGGCGTTCAGTTTAAGTTCCCGGTGTCTTAACCTGGCACTTCCAATTTATCAGCATGACACACACACGTGTCATATTTAATGTGGCTCATTGACACACGCGTTTCATATTTAATGTGGCTCCTTGACACACGCGTTTCATATTTAATGTGGCTCCTTGACACACGCGTTTCATATTTAATGTGGCTCCTTGACACACGCGTTTCATATTTAATGTGGCTCCTTGACACACGCGTGTCATATTTAATGTGGCTATTTGACACACGCGTGTCATGTTTGATGTGGCTCCTTGACACACACGTGTCATATTTCATGTGGCTCCTTGACACACACGTGTCATATTTAATGTGGCTCCTTGACACACGCGTTTTATATTTAATGTGGCTCCTTGACACACACGTGTCATGTTTGATGTGGCTCCTTGACACACGCGTTTCATATTTAATGTGGCTCCTTGACACACGCGTGTCATATTTAATGTGGCTCCTTGACACACGCGTTTCATATTTAATGTGGCTCCTTGACACACGCGTTTCATATTTAATGTGGCTCCTTGACACACGCGTTTCATATTTAATGTGGCTCCTTGACACACGCGTTTCATATTTAATGTGGCTCATTGACACACACGTGTCATGTTTGATGTGGCTCCTAGACACACGGTATTAAATTGGATGCGACTAGTGATCTATTTTTTTTTGTGTGGCTAGTTTGAAGCGCGATAAGGTAATGCAGTGAGGTAAATATTCTACGTATAGAGCTAGAGGCGTATACAGCGGTGGGCGAATGGAATGGCGGGTGACTTGGGGGTGGGGGGTGGGTGGGGGGTGTGGCGACCTTGTAAGGGCCGCGCGATGCACCGATATTAAACTTGTATATTTATTTTCTCATTTTAAAAATATATATATATATATATATATTGTACCGCGCCATGGGCTTAGTCTTATCATAGTCCGGCACTGACCACGGCCTATGAAGGTCATGAGAGGAAGAAGGTTTCACGTGTTTTAAATTGACCAAGGCATGCTGGGAGATTGTGTGACATTCAAACACATGGGCAAACTACTACTCGTGGGCCAAGTACAGCCGGTGAGACTGTTTGACATGGCCCGTCAGATTGTTTAATACGGCCCGAGAGACTGTTCGATACGGCCCATGAGACAGACTGTTTGATACGGCTTGTCAGACTGCTTGATACGGCTCGTCCGACTGTTTGATACGGCTCGTCCGACTGTTTGATACGCCCGAGAGAAAGACTGTTTGATACGGCCCGTCAGACTGTTAGATACGGCCCAGAGACAGACTGTTTGATACGGCCCGTCAGACTGTTTGATACGGCCCGTCAGACTGTTTGATACGCCCGAGAGACAGACTGTTTGATACTGCTCGTCAGACTGTTTGGTACGGCCCGTCAGACTGTTTGATACTGCTCGTCAGACTGTTTGATACGTCCGAGAGACAGACTGTTTGATACTGCTCGTCAGACTGTTTGGTACGGCCCGTCAGACTGTTTGATACTGCTCGTCAGACTGTTTGATACTGCTCGTCAGACTGTTTGATAAGGCCTGTCAGACTGCTTGATACGGCCCGTCAGACTGTTTGATACCACTCGTCAGGTCAGACTGATACTGCTCGTAAGACTGTTTGATACGGCCTGTCAGACTGTTTGATACGGCCTGTCAGACTGTTTGATACCACTCGTCAGGTCAGACTGATACTGCTCGTAAGACTGTTTGATACGGCCTGTCAGACTGTTTGATACCACTCGTCAGACTGATACGGGCCGTCAGACTGTTTCATTCGCCCGAGAGACAGACTGTTCATTTGATCTGGCCAGCGCTCTGCTGCTCTCCGCGCGTTCTCTCCAATGACGTTTACAATTAATGTGTAAGTTCACATAAACATGCCACCGCACTTTCTTCAGTTAAACTTATTTCAGGTAAATACTTTATACACTGGGTAAACCTTGGGATCTGTTCCCATCATGGAAGGTTGATGAACGTAGACATTCAAAAGGCGAGCATTGCAGGAAGAGACCGTAACCTGTTCATTTAAAAAAAACAACAACATAAAA